>APFE030553183.1:40261-98434 GCA_000404065.3 Pinus taeda
AATTGATCCTTTGTAGGGTGCGATGGTCGGGAATGGACAAATGGCAGGGACAAAATGCGAGGTGGAAGATCATGGAATCTTCCAGAAGCTTCCCCTCTGACACTTGCCTCTTTGTTTTCGACTAAGGATGAGTAAGAGATCATCATTTTCCAAGTGGAAGCAGGAACTATCAGAGAGAGGACACTAATCAAGATCCCAGAAGATGACTCACCTCTTTGTAATCATCTATATATGGATGCCTCATCACAGAGATCCAGAGGCTGGAATTTTGTATCTTATAGAGAAGTGCTGTTGGTTTTCTGGTGTACATTCATAGTGTTGGGTGATCTAAGCTTTGATTGAGGTGAAGAAGGGATTTCTAGCTAGAGGATGATGTTGGGTCAGAACATATGGTTGTAATCCTCTTGCTACTTTTCATCTTAATAAATCTATTCTAGTTTTCCTCCATATTCTTGTGTACTTGTTTATATATGCATTTGTATGGTTAACACACATCTGGTCCTGTGTTATTTATGAATATAGATCTTTGTTTCTTCGATAGTAGCATGTTGCTGGGATTCCACAGGTGCTCTTTGAAGCTGGGAAGACAAAGAAGAAGTGGCGAAGCTCTATCAAGAAGGAGAGGAAATCAAGCGCAAGACTAAGGTTGGTCTTCTTAGTTCTCCTCTTGTCTATTTTCATAAAGGAAAACAAAAGTATAATTTACTTGTTTGTTTCTAAGATAGCCACCCATCTTAGTGGGAATACCAACATCCGAGTGGACACTATTCCCGATAACAAAATGGCGACTCCACTAGGGAGTGACTAGATTGTTTGTTAGCCTATCTATCTTTGTTTCTTTTATAAACTTACAGAGGGAGCCTGAAGTCAAGCCAGCTAGCCTTCGAACTACATTTGTTATACAAATGCAAAGTAGATCAATGCTGCTTCAGTCTATCTCTAGGTTTTGTTTATGAATTAAACAATCGATCTACAAACAATCTAATTTCCCTAAGTGGTGGCTCTAGTAACCTCTTTAGATCATCCCTGTGTTTTACATACACTGAACATTACTTACTCGGCCTAAATCCTTGAACTGAATTGCAAACTGTGAGTGAAAACTTGTTTAAAGTCTCGCACTGGTACCATCACACCCTGCCTTCAAGGCAGTTTGTATGCATTGCACTTCCTGAGTGCAGTAGGTGCGTTGCATACTGGTTTCACTGTGTAATAGGTGCGATGGTCAGGGAAGGTTAACTTTACCTTCAGACTCTGGTTTTTTCTCACTGTTTTCAGTCCTATTCAGGAGTTTTGCTATCTGTAGTCAGTGTATTTCTGTGAAAACCCCCTTCTCTTGCATTATTCCGCCTCCTTATTGCAATGAACTGTAAGTGTTTTTCATGTATTGTGCGTCATTTTCAGTTCTCTTTTGCAAAAAGTAGCATAGTCGATCTATCGTTTCTGGATCTGAAAGTGTCGTAGCTGTCGTTTTCAGTTTTAGAAGACAATCCCATTATTCTTGATAGTCGATTATACAGTTACTATTGCATATGATTTGAATTAGTAGTTTTTAAAGTGTCGAAAAACAATTTTCATTTCGAAATCGCAAAGTGTCCTCTTCTTAACCTTACTTCATTTTGAAAAAGAAAATTGTTTGAGTACTGTCGCTTTAAAAATAATTCAAGATTTGGCACATAGCTTTCCTTATAATCATTCATACATTAAGAAGGCTGAAAAACAAATACATGCATGTGCATTCTTCATTTTGACCTACTTGGTTTGAAAATTTAGACTATGCATTTAGCGTGTGCTTCTGTGCCTCTTTGCAGAAAAGATTCTTAACTTTCTTTCCTTAAGTACTAGGATTTTTCATTGCCAAAAAAAAGATTAAACGTTGTTTATCATTCTTAAGACTTCAATTTTAGGAATTATATACACATCACGCGGTGAACCTGAAAGGCAAATTGTTAAGCAAGATCAACTTAAAATAAATTTAATGAATCTAACAACGCTTTGGAACTTAATGCACAACATCTAGAGGTCTAGGCTAGAGAAGTATTCCGGCATCGTAAAACCTGGTAACTATTATTTTCAGTGTTGGTTGGGTGATTCCTCCACTCTGAGATGGCGAGTGCCAGTACGGACTTGTGCTCCCACGTACCGTCGAGTATATATTGGGAGACCACAATAGGCTGCATCCTTTATCCTTAGGAAGCTGTGTCTGCCCCCCTATCGATCGCAATGCACTGAACACAGCATTCGGGAAGATTGACTGTCATACCGTAAAAAAGTATTCTGCAGTTTTGCGATTGGTTTGGTAATCCTCTCTGCCTAGATCTCAAGAGAAGTCCATTTTGATTCTTTTCAGACTCCTTAAAGGAAAAGGTCCTCTAAGCACTTGTCACTTCAGGCTCAATAAAAATCGAAGGCGACTAGAGTCATCTTTTGTTTTTTTCTCGACTCTTTAAAATTGAAAAAACAAGTTGTGTCAAAGCGTCTAAAATTCATTTAATTCGAAAAACAATTTTCCCTTTTTATTTTGAGTTGATCAAGTAATCCGCAATCATGGAAGAAAGTCAATCAAAACCCTGTCAGTCGCGGAGACTTACGAATCAACCATCATTGACTCCGGAAGCGAAACCATTCCGGACAAAGCGAACTCGTTTGACTGGATCAAAGTCCCCTAGGTTAATTGGAGCAAGCACTCCAACATCCTCAGAGACTCTGGTTACTCTGAACATTTCTGGTATCCCTGCCTCTACAGAAGAAATTCCGCAACAACAAAGGACATTACAACTAATCCTAGCGCGACGATCGACAATTCTATTCCTGAACCAGCCCCATCTACAGCTGATTCGGAAGGTGTTACTCCCCAACCGTCTGTTGCTACAGAACTTATATCTTCTTCGGCACCAGAAATATTTTACGGACCTGATGGTATGCCTCTTCCTCCTGGATTGATTGCCATAGAAGAAATTGTGGAAGATCCTCCATCTAACACTCCAACGCAACTTGGAGCTGGGATCGCCCTGTATCCTTGTTCATCAGAAGATATTCACCCACCATCGGAAGTTCCTGAAGAATCGCTAAGGAATCTTTTGGATAGGCTTAATATGTCTGAACAACCATCGACATCAAGGACTGTGTTACCCGACACAGCAGCAGCAGAAGCTCCTTCTGCTACTCCGAAAATGTTCACTGGCGTCCCATCAATACCAACCAGCTCTCAATAGCTGGATGGAGTCCATCCAGGGGCTATTTCAACAGTATGGATTGTTCCCGTTTGTTCGTCCGGAATTATATCTGGAATCTCTTATGTTGAGTCTCAACAAATTGATCCGTCACAACGTCAATTTGGGCAAACTGGTCCCCAAAGGCAAATCATTCCTTTGAGTACTGGATTACCGTTGTATGGAGGGCCATATACCCTTTCATTGCCTTCCTCAGAAGGACAACCATGTGTGAGTTCACAACAAAATTTGGGTTATGCTGGAATCACAACTAGCGGTTGGGTGCCAATCCTGTCTCAACAACCAAGAGTTGTATGTGTAAGGATTCCGGACACCACATATCTCCACAATGATATGATATTGTCCACTTTGGGCATAAGCCCTCATGGATTTGCTTTTGGACTTACCCCAAAAGGCCTCATACCAATGGAGATATTTGTCCATCCTTATATACCCATGATCCTCCCCACTTCTAGTCAATGTGGGACTTTGGTCGTATACCCAACAATCCTCCCCTCGAACAAAGGACCATCGAGCCCCTCAATCGATTATCCATCCGTCCACTCTCTACCAACCAGGATTCCCCAATGCGTTGGAAGCACACGCCTTACATGGAACACCACCTGCCTCGAGAGCTTGCTCTATCCCAGGTCAACTCCTCTTCACCGTGTTGGGACCAGGACACGTCCATGAAGAATCTGGAGCACAACGCCTGTCTAACCGAGCTCATCCACGGATCCCATCGTGATATTGCCGGGGCCCACCACCTTCGTTCTCTTCACCGTGTTGGGACCAGGACACGTCCATGAAGAATCTGGAGCACAACGCCTGTCTAACCGAGCTCATCCACGGATCCCATCGTGATATTGCCGGGGCCCACCACCTTCGTTCAGCATTCCGAGGATTCATCCACTTGGCTAACTTCAGGGCATGGCTCTGATACCACTAAGGACTCTGGACACCACATATCTCCACAATGGTATGATATTGTCCACTTTGGCCTAAGCCCTCATGGATTTGCTTTTGGACTTACCCCAAAAGGCCTCATACCAATGGAGATATTTGTCCATCCTTATATACCCATGATCCTCCCCACTTCTAGTCAATGTGGGACTTTGGTCGTATACCCAACATTGTTGTCGGAAGTTCAGCGGAAGTGGATTGTCCAGCTACTCCACAAAAGTCTCTGGAGCATATGGACTCCACAACTAACCATCAAGCTGTAGAACAAATAACTAAAAAAAATCGCGCTCATTCATCTACTTACAGCAAAGCGCCAGGCACCGACAGGTTCCAACACGCTTCACCGTTCACCTTGGAGAAAAAAATCGATGGTCAACTTCACCGTTCTCCACTGCTGCACAAACAAGCACCGTTAGACAGACTCGAATACCACCGCTACTCCAGCGTCGTTCCATTGCTCACCGTTGCACGAACAACTTGCTCACCACAGTCAGACAGATAAGAGATCACTACACGAGGAGCTCGGGTCTCAGTTTTTATCAGAAGGCATTAGAACCAAACTTGTTATGCGGCTTCTGTATGGGCCTCAAACACTTGTCCAGCGTCATCAAACTTGAAAAAAAAAATGCCCGAAACCATAAGCTCTAGCCCACAGGGGAGGCATGAGGCTTGAACTCGAGACGCCTAAAACTTTGAACAAATCCGTCAGACTCCTCCAAGTCATTGAACAGGAAGACTCCACACTTTCGTTGCTCCACCACCGACAGCCCTCACGCTGAACCCACGACTTCGCTGCTCCACCACGATGTGCAGAGTCACCACCAGTAGCCTTCACGCTGAACTCATGACTCTGGAATTTGATTACACACTCACCGATTGTAGGATCGTTATCTGCAATAACAAATGATCACCACAACCTACGGCGTACGTGCCATCGAGCATGCCACAACGATGGACAAGCAGTGCTCACGCAAGTCAACCAGCCACAAATTTGTAGCCAATCCGCCAACTGATCCTCTAGTCAACCTCCACGTCGACCAACGCGAGCATCGATGCAGCATGGGTGTGCTGATCGGCCGTGCTGAATAGAATTTGTTTAAGGAAAGGGCGAACAATGCAGATATTTTCAAAGATCTTCGCACTGGTCATAACAGTGGGCAACTGCTGTTAACGGAAAATATGTGTTAATCTAGTCAATCGGCCTTTCGCATTAACACAATTGGCCTCTTCCAATCGGCCTTAACAAATCCTTCCACGCATGGGCATGGGAGATTGAACAGTTTCCACACTTACGCTGGTATCACACAGACAACAGCCTCACCAGTTATGATTACAAACCAGTTATGATTACAAACCCAAGACAAGTTCTGATACGATGTTAAAATTGGAAGAAACCAAATATACTCAAAAACTTAGCAGCTTTTCACTAGCAAGTTGCATCTGCACAAAGCTCTACATTGATCATTTTTCAATAATAATATGTAAGTTTACATGAAAATAGAAGAGTTAGAACTACCACTTAAAAAATATGAACTAATTCTTAAACTAAGACACACGCACAGCTAATGAATAGATTCTCACCAATAATACACCATCTTCATAAGATTATTTCAACAATTTCAATCTCACTAAATTTGTTGAAATTTATACAGTACAAAGTCATACAATGAAAATAACTACATTGATAAGTCTTTTGATATAAAAAAATTGAAAATAGAAATTATATTTTTTAAATAATTAAATTATCTCAAAAGACTTCTAATTTCAATGAGTCTCTTACTATCTCGATGAGAATATCTTACTTTCAAAAGAGATCATTCTTCCAATCCAACATTAAAGATACTCTGAACCTAAGCTCAACTTAATTGTAAAAAGACAACGAAAACAATTTTTAATAGTAAAAAAAATTCTTATACCATATTTTACCATCTGTCAAAACTAACTTGGTATATTATTTAACACCATGTTAAAGTTATTTATCAAAGCTAACTCGGTGTGTTATTTAACACAATGTTGAGATTATCCATAGATACCAGTTATATATTTTATTGCGTTCCAGTTATTATTGAGCCCTCAACAGCTTCCTGAGATCTTACAAGTTTGGTGCTTTCAATTCTACTCATTTTCTTTTTAACTTGTGCTACGAGATAATTGACCTCTGAAGTCAATTAAACAAAAATAGAAGATACATCTACAGCTCAAATATTGAATATCTTTTGTTTGTTTTGCCTGTAGTCTCTGAGTTCCAATGCATGTGAGGAGGTAACACATGCAATATTGGAAGGTACCCTAAACTTTGATTTAGGTTTTTAATGCCGCTCTCTCATAATCTTTACTTCCGTGGGTAGAATGTAAGGTATTTTTAATTCATAAAATGCATGCATGGAATTTGACGTTCTACCCAACTAGACTTGAAATTATTCTGAGAAGATAGGTAGACTTGGATTGTGATGTTTTATTAAATAAAATATTCTAGGAAGATATTTGACAGTTTTTAATGGATTTTATTCTTCAAATGTAATAGGAAAAAAAACGTAAGTTTATGTTTAGCTATTTAGGTAACCCATTTACATTTTAATAGGGAAAAAGGTCAAGCTTATGTTTAGCTATTTAGGTAACCCCTATACATTTTAATATGAAAAGGGATGAAGCTTATGTTTAGTTAACTCATATACATTTTAATAGATAATTGATTGGATAATTCCTAGTTACGTTAAAATTTAATATATCAGTATTACTCCATGCTCTAATGGGTTGCTAGATTTTAGATTTAATACTTTACTGGTTGGGATTCTAAATTTTATTAATGAAATAGATGAATTTAACGTGCGAATAATTAATTTAATGGAATTGGAAATGGTTAATTACATTATTAGCATTAATATATTTGGAATCAAAATAGAAAAGAAATGGACATCTATAAGTTTATTAAAACTTAAAATGAAAAGCACGTAAAAAAACACAACCGTTTCTGTCATAAAATTTTCATTTTACAAGCATCTAAAATTTTCATTTTCATTTAAAATTCTAAGCCTGATCACATGCATCTTGCCTTATTCACTGGAATTCTTTGAGTGTGCTGCACTCAAAGATATATGTCTTTCTGGCCTTCTGCTGTATCGACTTCTTCACATTGGTTGTTGCACACTCACTAGATCCCATCTAACAACACCTCCATTAAATGATGTTGACTAGATTAGGAGACCCACTACAATCTCCACAACTAATTTTGTTAATCAAGGTCATTAAAGCTCATCAGATCTCATAAAGTATGACACGGGCAACTTGGTTATGTAAGCAACGAGTTTTGAGGATAATGGGTATTAATTGAGTCGGGGTTGTATATGTCCGTTGTTGGATTTTGGCAAGCCGGTTATTCAATTGTGAGCATATACAGCCCCGCTCATTTAATTCCAATTGACAGACCACATATTTGTTTCCACGAAATTCACTCAAAAAAGTGTTGCAGCTTCAATTAATTAGTTAGTCAACATGGACCACAATGAACATTATTTTCTTTAACATCAAATTTTGTAGTCATAGTTTAATAGCATAAATTTGTTGGACTTTTAATTTTATCTTTCATAATACCAAAGTCATTTATATATTAAAAACTAATTTTAAATAAATAAAAAAACAATTTGATTTTAAAAATTGATCTCACCCTGATTTTGACCAAAACTATTATATACAGCAACCCCCATTGGATACAAAAACAACAATTCAAAACCTTTTTGTAAATTGTTTGTTATCATTAAATGAATACTGCATCAATTGTTTATGTGTGGCATGTTGTCCATCTCACATTCAACCACTACTTGGAAAAAGTGGATGATGTACAAATATGAGAAGACTTTTGCATTAAGTAACATAATGGAAGGGTCTTGAACATAGGCTTCGCTAGGTTTGATCTCCGCATAACACAAAGTGCTAGAGCTGGAGTTAAGTATTGAGTTTGTTATATCTCCAACAAAAAATTATTTTAGCTATCTTTATATTGAGTTTGTTTTATCTTCAACCAAAAATTGGACTTAATTTGGAATATTGGGTTGTGTTATATTCTTTCCACGACTACCCCACGTAGTTAACCGGGGGGGTTAGATGGCAGAGCCCCCCCTTCGTTGCACTGATTGCGTAGCAGGGAGGTCACAGGGGATTTGAGGGGTGTAGGTAACTCCACTCTATGGGGTCCAGGGAAGCACCTGGGAAAATTTTGGTTTTGGAACCTATATTAGGTTGGGCAGACCCACCTATGGTTTTGTGCATGATTTTTGCACATGATTTTGGATGCGATGGTTTTCGGTCCATGGTTTTAGACGTGATGGTTTTCGGTCCATGGTATTGGATGCTTTGGCATGTATAAATATGTATTATAACATTGAAAGAAACAGAATGAAAAATCAAGCTGGTAGTCCTGATTTTGGGATCCAGGGGAAAATCTCTTTGTATATGTGTTTTATGAGTTATGCTCTCGCATTGTTTACTTTCTGTGTTTTAGAATTCGTATGCATGTAATTTTTGTACAGGGTTAAAACCTACATTTAATATCAGAGCTGTTTTGGCTTCAAGGGGATGCTTTTGTTGCTAAGGGGTTTCGCTCAGGCATGTGGTAGACCCTATTTAGCTGGAGATCTGCATAATTGATTCTAGTGGTGAAAGAAGATGGCAAGCAGTGGTAAGATAGAGATCGAGAAATTTAATGGTTGGAGTTTTGAGTTGTGGAAACTCAAGATGGAGGATCTGTTGGTGGATAAAGATCAGTGGATCGTAGTAGATCTGGGTACTAAACCAACGGGAGTGTCCGATGAAGAATGGAAGAAGTTGGATCAAAAGGCAAAGAGAACAATATGATTGTGTGTCTTAGATTCAGTATTGTTGAATGTATCAAGGGAAGCTACGGCGAAGGCTTTGTGGGACAAGTTAGGGACTTTGTACCAATCTAAGTCTCTGGTGAATAAATTGTTCCTGTGGAAAAAACTGTATAACCTGAGGATGAAACATGGAGACTCGGTGACAGAGCATATGAACACATTTAATACTATGATAAGTCAGTTAGCATATGTTGATATTAAAATTTCAGATGAAGATAAGTGCATCAGTTTGTTGTGTTCTCTACCAGATTTGTGGGATAGTTTGGTTATTGCATTAGGTAGCAATGCAACTTCCTTGCAGTTTGATGAAGTAGTCTCATCCTTGATGACGGAGGAGATGAGACGGAAAAATATGGAGAGCCCGAATTGCGATGTCTTGTCTGTACGAGGACGGTCCCAGAACATAAACAAAAATAAGTAATCGAGTGGGAGATCTAAATCTGTAGGAAAACCTATAAAGGTGGTGTGCTGGAAATGCGGAAAGGAAGGGCACTGCAAAAGGGAATGTAAATCTAAAGCTCCTGATAAAGGAAAGGGATCTGATGATGCTCCTTCTGCGAGGCGAAAACCACCTCAGATGAAGGTGGCTTCTTCAAGTACACATGTAGATTATGAGGCATGGTTGATTGACTCAGGTGCATCCTTTCACTTCACTCCCCATAGAGAGTGGTTCTGCGAGTATGAGAAATATGATGATGGTGATGTCTTCTTAGGGGATGATAGGAGGGCTAGAGTCGTTGGTCGCAAAAAAGTAAAGTTGAAGTTGCAAGGTGGAAGGGTTAGAACACTTCCGAGTGTTCTGCTTATTCTTGCATTGGCCAGAAATATGATTTATGTAAGCAAGTTGAATGATGCAGGTGTAAAAACAGTGTTTGAGAAGGATACCTGCAATATGGTTCGGGGAGCACTGGTATTGATGCAAGGATTCTGGATTGGAACTAAGTACAAGCTACAAGGTAGCACTATTATTGATGGGTGCAACAGTTCTGTGGTTCCTAAAAGTGGAGCAGAAAATCTAGTGGTTTCTAGAGAGAAGACCATGTTGTGGCATCAAAGGTTTGGACATATTGGAGAGAAGGGCCTTCAAATACTTCATGGTAAAGGTGTGGTAGAAGGTATGAGTAATTTCTCTTTGGATTTTGATTTCTGTGAAAATTGTGTATATGGGAAGCAGAATCGGGTGAGTTTCCCCTCTGGTGGTAAGAGGGCAAAACAAATATTAGAGCTTGTGCATAGTGATGTGTTTGGACCTGTGAAGGTTCCATCACTAGGTAAGTTTTTGTACTATGTATCATTTATAGATGACTTCTCAAGGAATACATGGATATATTTCCTTAGGAAGAAATCTGAAGTATTTAATAGGTTTAAAGAATTCAAGGCTCTAGTGGAAAACCATACAGAGAAGAAGATAAAGGTGTTGAGGATAGATGATGGTGGAGAGTTTTGCAATAAGGAATTTGAAGAATTCTGTAAGAAGTGTGGTATAGTATGACAGAAGACTACTCCATATACACCTCAACAAAATGGAGTTGCAGAAAGAATGAACAAGACGTTGATGGAAAGGGCAAAAAGCATGCTCAGTGGTGCTAGGTTAGGACAGGAAATTTGGGTAGAGGCAATGGAGACAACATGTTACATGATCAACACAGTACCTTAATCAGTGTTGGAGGATAAAACTCCACAAGAATTATGGACTGGTAAGAAAACCTCTCTTTCACATCTGAAGGTATTTGGATGTGATGCATATGTACATGTTCCAAAGGAGAAACGAACCAAGTTGGATATTAAATATGAAAAGTGCATCTTTATTGGGTATAAGGATGGTTTAAAGGGTTATAAGCTTTGGAACCTAGTAACAAGGAAGGTTGTGTATAGCTGAGATGTGGTGTTCAGAGAGGTGAAAGATGTTATTAAACGTGAATTCCAACCAAAGGAACTTGAGAAGATAGAGGTTGAGCTAAAGGAGGACGAATCAGACTCTACAGTAGAGGAGGAATCAGAAGATGAAGAGCCACAAACTCTGGGTGTGAGAAGATTAGTTCGAGAAAGAAGGCAGCCAAAAAGGTATAGTCCATCATTTCTCTGTTCAAATTTTTCTTTATCTATTACTGATGATGATCCCAGAACTATGAAGGAAGTAGTAGATTCAAAGGATGGAAAACTCTGGAAAGAGGCCATGGTTGATGAAATGGCGTCTTTGCACAAAAATCAGGCTTAGGATTTGGTGGAGTTGCTGGTTGGAAGGAAACCCATTGGCAGCAAATGGGTGTTCAAGAAGAAGACAAATGCAAAAGGAAAGGTGGAGAAATACAAAGCTTGGTTGGTAGCAAAATGTTATTCCCAAGTGTCAGGAATTGATTTTGGTGATATTTTTTCTCATGTTGTCAAGGTAACTTCTATTAGATTACTTTTATCTGTTGCTAATTCTTTTGATTTTGAGGTAGAACAGATGGATGTGAAGACAACATTTCTTCATGGGGAACTGGAAGAGGAAATCTACATGAAGCAACCTGAAGGCTTTGTGGTGAAGGGTAAGAAATAACTGGTATGTAAGTTAAGGAAGTCTCTGTATGGGTTAAAACAGTCACCAAGGATGTGGTATCAGAAATTTGATACATTTATACGGGGACTTGGCTTCACCAGAAGCAAAGCAAATCACTGTGTGTATTTTAAATTAATTAGTGACAATGTTATTTATTTGGTCTTGTATGTGGATGATATGTTGCTGGTTGGAAATGACAAAAAAATTATCCAGGATTTGAAGACACAATTGTCCACCAAATTCGACATGAAAGATATTGGTGCTACAAACTATATTTTGGGCATGGAAATTAAAAGAGATCGAGCAAAGAGGAAGTTCTAGTTAAATCAGAGGAAGTATGTCGAGATAATATTGCAGAGATTTAATATGTAGGATAGTAAACTGATGAAGGTTCCTATTCTTGTAGGTGTAAATTTATCTGTTGAACAGTGTCCCAAGACATAAGAAGAGGAAGAAGGCATGTCCCGTGTTCCATATGCAAGTGTAGCCAGTAGCCTGATGTATGCAATGGTCTGTACTAGACCAGACATTGCACATGCAGTGTGAGTATTGAGCAGGTTTATGTCAAAACCAGGAAAGGAGCATTGGACAGTAGTGAAGCAGGTTTCAGGTATTTGCATGGCACTAGTGATTATGGTTTGTGCTACCAAGGAAGACCAAGGTTGGATAGAGTGTTGGATATCCATGGCTTTGTTGATGCATATTGGGCTGGAGATCTGGATCAGAGAAGATCTATAAGTGGGTATGTGTTTAACCTATTTGGAGGAGCAATCAGTTGGATGAGTAAGAAATAATCTATAGTGGCACTATCAACTATAGAGGCAGAATACATGGCAGCCACTCATGCAAGCAAGGAAGTAGTTTGGTTGCAGAGATTGTGTTCAAGTATGGCGTTAGTACAGGGAGCTATAAGGATAGACTGTGACAACCAAAGTCTAATTTTCTTGGCAAAGAACCCTGCATATCATTCAAAGACAAAACACATTGATGTTCAGTATCACTTTGTGAGGGATATGATGGAAGACAAAAAGGTGTTGCTGGTAAAGGTGGACACTTTGAAGAATACTGCAGATGCATTGACAAAATATATGAGCTTTGAGAATTTCTCTTGATGTAGAGAAACAATGCGCATTGCAGGACTGGATAAATGACTAAGCTCTCTTGTGGCCCCTTGTGGAAAGAAAACAACAAGTGCGGGAATGTTGGGTTGTGTTATATTCTTTCCATGACTAGTCCACGTAGTTAACCAGGAGGTTAGCCCCCCCTTCGTTGCGTTGATTGGTAGTGGGGGTGTCACAGGGGGTTTAAGGGTGCAGGTAACCCCACTCTATGGGGTTCGGGGCAGCGCCCGGAAAAATTTTGGTTTTGGAACCTATGTTAGGTTGGGTGGACCCACCTATGGTTTTGTGCATGATTTTGGCACATGTTTTTGGTTGCAATCCCGGACTCCATAGAGTGGTGTTACCTACACACCTCAAACCCCTTATGATCCCCCCGCTACGCAATCGACGCAATGAAGGGGGGGCTTCAGCCCCCCTCTAACCCCCTGGTTAACTATGTGGGCTAGTCGTGGAAAGAATATAACACAACCTAATATTCTCCCACTTGTTGTTTTCTTTCCACATGGGGCCATAAGAGAGCTTAGTCATTTATCCAGCCCTGCAATGCCCATTGTTTCTCTACACCAAGAGAACTTCTCAGAGCTCACATATTTTGTCAATGCATCTGCAGTATTCTTCAAAAGTGTCACCTTTACCAACAACACCTTTTTGTCTTCTATCATATCCCTCACAAAGTGATACTGAACATCAATGTGCTTTGTCTTTGAATGATATGCAGGGTTCTTTGCCAAAGAAAATGCACTTTGGCTGTCCAGTCTATCCTTATAGCTCCCTGTACTAACCCCATACTTGAACACAATCTTTGCAACCAAACTGCTTCCTTGCTTGCATGAGTGGTTGCCATGTATTCTGCCTTTGTAGTTGATAGTGCCACTACAGATTGCTTCTTATTCATCCAACTGACTTCACCTCCAAATAGGTTAAACACATACCCACTTGTAGATCTTCTCTGACCTAGATCTCTAGCCCAGTCTGCATCATCAAAGCCATATATATCTGATACTTTGTCCAATCCTGGTCTTCCTTAGTAGCACAAACCATAATCACTAGTGCCCCACAAATACCTAAAAACCTGCTTCACTGCTGTCCAATGTTCCTTTCCTAGTTTAGACATAAACCTGCTCAATACTCCCAATACATGTGCAATGTCTGGTCTAGTACAGACCATTTCATACTTCAGGCTACCAACTGCACTTGCATATGGAACACGAGACATGTCCTCTTCCTCTTCTTATGTCTTGGGACACTGTTCAACAGATAACCTTACACCTACAGGAATAGGAACCTTCATCGGTTTACTATACTGCATATTAAATCTCTGCAATATTATCTCGACATACTTCCTTTGGTTTAACCAGAGCTTCCTCTTTGCCCGATCTCTTTTAATTTCCATGCCCAAAATATAGTTTACAACACCAAGATCTTTCATGTCGAATTTGGAGGACAATCGAGTCTTCAAATCTTGGATAATTTCTTTCTCATTTCTAACCAGCAACATATCATCCACATACAAGACCAGATAAATAACAGATTCACCAATTAATTTAAAATACATACAGTGATTTGCTTTGCTTCTGGTGAAGCCAAGTCCCTGTATAAATGTATCAAATTTCTGATACCACATCCTTGGTGACTATTTTAAGCCATACAGAGACTTCTTTAACTTGCATACCATTTATTTCTTACCCTTCACCGGAAAGCCTTCAGGTTGCTTCATGTAGATCTCCTCTTCCAAATCCTCGTGAAGAAATTTTGTCTTCACATCCATCTATTCTACCTTAAAATCAAAAGCAATAGAAATAGATAAAAGTAATTTAATAGAAGCTACCTTGGCAACAGGAGAAAAAATATCACCAAAATCAATTCCCAACTCCTGGGAATAACCTTTTTCTACCAACTGAGCTTTGTATTTCTCCACCTTTCCTTCTGCATTTGTCTTCTTCTCGAACACCCATTTGCTGCTAATGGGTTTCCTTCCAGCCAACAACTCCACCAAATCCCAAGGCTCATTTTTGTGCAAAGATGCCATTTCATCAACCATGGCCTCTTTCCAGAGTTTTCCATCCTTTGAATCTACTGCTTCCTTCATAGTTCTGGGATCATCATCAGTAATAGATAAAGCAAAATTTGAATAGAAAGCAGATGGACTATACCTTTCTAGCTGTCTTCTTTCTCGAACTGATCTTCTCACACCCGAAATTTGTGGCTCTTCATCTTTTGATTCCTCCTCTGCTATAGAGTCTAATTCTTCCTCCTTTAGCTCAAACTCTATCTTCTCAGGTTCCTTTGGTTGGACTTCATGTTTAATAACATCTTTCACCTCTCTGAACACCACATCTCGGTTGTACACAACTTCTTTGTTACTGGATTCCAAAGCTTATAACCCTTTAAACCATCCTTATACCCAATAAAGATGCACTTTTCAGATTTTACTATCCAAACTTGGTTCGTTTCTCCTTTGGAACATGTATATATGCATCACATCCAAATACCCTCAGATGTGAAAGAGAGGGTTTCTTACCAGTCCATACCTCTTGTGGACTTTTATCCTTCAATTCTTATGAAGGTGATCTGTTGACTAGGTAACATGTTGTCTCCATCGCCTCTGCCCAGAATTCTTGTCCTAACCTGGCACCACTGAGCATGCTTCTTTCCCTTTCCATCAACGTCTTTCTCATTCTTTCTGCAAATCCATTTTGCTAAGGTGTATATGGAGTATTCTTCTACCACGCTATACCACACTTCTTACAGAATTCTTCAAATTCCTTACTGCAAAGCTCTCCACTGTTAGCTGTCCTCATCACCTTTATCTTCTCCTCTGTCTTGTTTTCCACCAGAACCTTGAATTCGCTAAACCTGTCAAAGACTTTAGATTTCTTCTTAAGGAAATATATCCATGTATTCCTTGAGAAGTCATCTATAAATGATACATAGTACACAGACTTACTCAGTGATGGAACCTTCACAGGTCCAAACACATCACTATGCACGCTCTAATATATGTTTTGCTCTCTTACCACCAGAGGGGGAACTCACTCGATTCTGCTTCCCATATACACAATTTTCACAGAAATCAAAATCCAAAGAGCTATTACTCATACCTTCTACCATACCTTTACCATGAAGTATTCGAAGGCCCTTCTCTCCAATATGTCCAAGCCTTTGATGCGACAACATGGTCTTCTCTCCAGAGACCACTAGATTTTCTGCTCCACTTTCAGGAACCATAGAACTATTGCACCCATCAACAACCATGCTACCTTGCAGCTTGTACAAAGTTCCAATCTGATATCCCCACATCAATACCAGTGCTCCCCGAACCATCTTGTAGGTATCCTTCTTGAGCATTGTTTTTACACCTGCATCATCCAACTTTCTTACAAAAATTAGATTTATGGCCAATGCAAGAATATGCAAAACACCGGGAAGTGTTCTGACCCTTCCACCTTGCAACTTCAACTTTACTTTTCCATGACCAACGATTCTAGCCTTCCTATCATCCCCGAAGAAGACATCACCACCATCTTATTTCTCATACTTGCAAAACCACTCTCTATGGGGAGTGAAGTGAAAGGATGCACTTGAGTCAATCAACCATGCCTCATGGTATACATGTGTACTTGAAGAAGCCAAGTACGCATCCCCACCTTCATCTGAGGTGGTTTTCGCCTCTACAGAAGGAGCATCATCAAATCACTTTCCTTTATCAGGAGCTTTAGATTTGTAGTCCCTTTTGTAGTGCCCTTCCTTTCTGCATTTCCAGCACACCACATTTACAGGTTTTCCTGGAGATTTAGATCTACCACTCGATGAATTATTTTTGTTTCTATTATGGGACCGTCCTTGTATAGACAAGGCATCACCATTCTGAATCTCCATATTTTTTCGTCTCATCTCCTCCATCAACAAGGATGAGACTATTTCATCAAACAGCAAGGTAGTTGCATTGCTACCTATTGCAATATCCAGACTATCCCACGAATCTGGTAGAGAACACAACAAACTGATGCACTTATCTTCATCTGAAATTTTAATATCAACAGATGCTAATTGACTTACCAAAATATTAAATGCATTCAAATGCTCTGTCACCGAGTCTCCATCTTTCATCCTTAGGTTAATACAGCTTTTTCACTGGAACAATTTATTCACCAGAAGACTTAGATTGGTACAAAGTCCTAACTTGTCCCACAAATCCTTCGTCGTAGCTTTCCCCTATACTTTCAGCAATACTGAATCTGAGACACACAATCGTATTGTGCTCTTTGCCTTCCGATCCAACTTCTTCCATTCTTCATTGGACACTCCCATTGGTTTAGTACCTGGATCTACCATGATCCACTAATCTTTATCCACCAACAGATCCTCCATCTTGAGTTTCCACAACTCAAAACTCTAACTTTTAAATTTCCCGATCTCTATCTTTCCACTGCTCGCCATCTTCTTTCACCACCAGAATCGATCTCGGATATCTCCCACTGAACGGGGTCTACCACAGGCGTGAGTGAAACTCCTCAGCAACAAAGGCATCCCCTTGAAGCCAAAATAGCTTTGATACCAAATGTAGGTTTTAACCCCATACAGAAATTACCTACATACAAATTCTAGAACACATAAAATAAACAATACGAGAGCATAACACATAAAACACATATACACAAATATTTTCCCCTGGATCCCAAAACCAAGACTACCAACTTGATTTTTCATTATGTTTCTTTCAATTTTATAATACATATTTATACATGCTGAATCATCCAATACCATTGATCGAAAACCATCACGTTCATAAACATGTGCGAAAATAATGCACAAAACCATAGGCGGGTCCGCCCAACCTAACATAGGTTCAAAAACCAAAATTTTCCGAGGCGCTACCCTGGACCCCATAGAGTGGGGTTACTTGCACCCCTCAAACACCCTGTGACCCCCCCTCTACACAATCGGTGCAACAAAATGGGGACTCCCCCCCCCTCCTAACCCCCCTGGTTAACTATGTGGGCTAGTCGTGGAAATAGTATAACACAACCCAACATTTTCTGTGTTTTAGAATTCATATGCAGGTAATTTCTGTACAGGGTTAAAACCTACATGGAATGGTAGCACTCTGCAACAAATACCTGGTAGTAAATTGTCCTCGCTTAACCTGTGTCCTCCTTCATAGCGGTGTTCTTGCTCTAACCTCCCTTGGCTAATCATCTTTGTAAAATGGTGACCCCAAGAGGATGGGCCCTGTCCCCTCCAACCTTTCAAGCAATTCAAGCCTACTTGGCAACCCTGACCCCTGCCAATCATCAAACCTACCCCTTTCTGCCAAGTTTCAACCAAGAAACTCCAAAAATGTTGATGACATCTTGGTTGATGTCGGGGTCAGCACTAGACAAGAACAACTCAAAACCCTTGCACAACGGAACAATAGTACATGCATTATGAAATCATTAGAGATTTTGAGGGTACATGTTGCCCCTGGATGATTAAATGGCAACATAAAATTCATGCAAGATCATGCCCTGATCTACAAGTTCATTAGGATCTCACCAATTGAAAAAGCCTTCTTGCATTAGATTGTGTATGGCTAGAAACCCAAGGCTCATTAGAATGTCAAACTTGGCTCCAAGGGTTTCTTCACAATGATTTTCACATGCCAAGAAGACATGAAGGCGATCATGGATGAAGGTCAATACTTCTTCAATTCATTTGGTCTTTATATGCATCATTTGACAACATAGTACAATCCAAATACAGAAGACTAACAACAAACTTGGTTAATTTATCTACCTTTTAGATCAAACAAGACATGGATCCTATACTTCCTATGCTCGAATATGCATTTACATGGAAATTTCAAGCTCTCTCCTTGAATCAATAGCTTTGCAACCTGAAGACAAGGATTTGTCCTGGACCTTGGATTATGAGCATGTTCCTTTCAGGTGCAAGAAATGCCATAAGCATGGGCACCTCTTCAGGTATTTCTCTAGAATGATCCTAATCAAGAATCCAAAGACTCTGGTGTAATGGACATGGATATATTCACCAAGATAACCTCTAAGAAGCACCATAACAAAAGTTTTAGCACCTAAGTTGCCCCCTAAGCGCCATATGACCAATAACAACTTCGATGTGTTGAGAGATCTCCTAGAGGAATTTTCCAATCTAGTTCAAGAACTTGTAAAGGAAATTCAATCTGAAAGATCTAAGTAGAAAACAAACAAGGACAAGGGAAAGGCCCAAAATAAGTTACCCCTATTGATCATCCAGAAAAATCAAACCCACAACAAGAAGAGGATATCCTTATGACTGAGGAAGAATATTTCACTAACATCGAAGTGCTAGATTTGATGGCCCTCAAAGATGCATGTTGTGGGAATTCCATGAGTATTATACCTCCTAAGAAGATCAACCTCTTAGGAGAATCCATCCAAAAATCGAAATAATCAATGCAACTAGGGATTCAAACCATCACTATCAAATACAGGAAGAAGAGTAGCAAGTATTTCAAGAAAAGAGGGAAAAAATCATCGTTACAATGCCTGGATACCTTAGGATGGAAGTTGGTAGACTCTGGTCAATATAAGAAAAACACAAAGACATACTCCTCTTAAAACCTTGTTTTACCATGAAGGTAATCTCTTAGAACATACAGGGTCTAAATAGCCCCTCCAAGCAACGTATTCTGTGTCAGAAGATCCAACAAGATCTCCCAACAATTTTGTTTATCCAAGAAACAAAATGTTCTTGTAAATGTTTTGAAACCATAATGTCAGGATTGTGGGAAAATGTCAAGATCATCATTGTCAATGCAGAAGGTGCGTTTGGAGGCTTAGGGATCACCTGGGACCCCTCTCATATCAGCATGAAATATCTACCCTTGAAGTCATATCTTCTTTTGACTTCCTTCCATTTATTGGGCTCGGAACTACATGGTTTCCTATCTAATGTTTATGGACTTCAAGCCCCCACCAAGAAATGAGACATGCTATGACATCTCCATTCCTTAAAGGATCTGGTGCATATGCATAAATGGATTATAGGGGGTGATTTCAACATCATCATCTCCCTAAGTGAAAAGAAAGGTGGAATATGACTGGAGCCAGAGTCTGGGGATCTCTGGAATTTTATTATAACAACCCTCATGAAAATTCAATGTAACAAAAGTTAATAAAGGAAAAATAATAACCACGGTTTATGGGACACTTATTCCAAATTGAATGTTGGGAAAGACATCCTAGTGTGGGTGTTCATTTGGTTCTTAATGGCTAAGGAAATTGGCAAAGGCAATGGCTAAGGCTTTGGAAAGGCAAATGCCATTTTTGGCACATTTATTTATGAAAATAATCGAAATTAGGAGAAAAGGGAGGTGAAAGGTCACAGGTAGCATGCGAGGAGGAAATTGAAGGAAAATAATGGAAAATGAATCAAATAGAGGCCTCAATCATAAAAAGGCTTTTGAGGATCAATTGGTATCCTTTTGTCAGTTCAGTGTTGGAGCTCTCTCATGATTCTCTCTCTCTCATACTCTTGGATACTTAGATTTGTCCTGGAGCACTCTTGGAGGGTGTGGAATACTTGGATTTTTGGAGCAAGAAGGAAAATGAAGAACAAGAAGTGCAAGAGTACATTGGGATCAACGACTACATCAAATTTTTCTTTCAAGTACCCAGTTGCATGTATGTTTTCCTCACTAGTTTTGGCATGCATGGCATATGCATCTGGTTTGTTGATTGTGATCTGTCATGGGCATGGAGGATGGTTGGGATTGATAGTGGATTGCCTAGCCTTGTCATTTCCTGGATAGCCATGGTGATTGTGGATTTGTTTTATTTGTTTTGTTTTGGTTGGTTCTCATGCTTCCTTAGCTTGGGTTGAGTTATTAGTCCTGGAAACCTTGGTTGGAAAAATGCTCTGAACACCCTGTAAAAACTTGTGTTGAGTTACTAGTCCTAGGAGCCTTGGTTAGACAAACGCTCCGGAAGCCCTTGGTGGGTTGAGTTACTAGTCCTAGAAGTCCTATTTGGACAAATGCACTGGAAGCCCGGTAAAAACTGTGGGTTAAGTTACTAGTCCCAGAAACCTTGGTTGGACAAATGCCCTCGAAGCCCTGGAAGGCTTGGATAGAGATCAATTTGATGATGGTTTTGTGATGTTCGATTGTGAGGTGGAATCACTGTTTGATGGGTTGAGGTGGATGGCCTTTGGAAGCCCTAGATGGTTTTGAATTGACGTGTTCTATGACATCCCACATTCATGCTTGGAATATGGCACGGGGGTGAATGGCTGAAGAGAGATTTGGCTCAGCCATTCTATGGTTGGGTGGAACATGGAAGCCCCATCCCGGGTTTGGATTTTGCATCATCAATATGAGGTTATATTTCTCCTTGTATTTCTATGAGTAATATATTGGATTATATGTGGTTTATATGGTTGTGATTTCATTAGTATTTCTACTTCTATTATGTTGGTTATATATGTGTTTTATGGCAGTAGCTGTGTATGGCTCTTATCATGTTTTTACTTGTAAATGAATGATCAATGTATATATGACCTAAAGGGTGAAAAGACAGTTAATATGTTGAGGCATCAATGTCTCTTATCATTTCTCATATAAGTATGAGACCCCTATGCTCATACCTATAATTTACACCTGTAGATTACATATTCGTGATATGTTTGATGAAATACATGTCATGGCTAGTAGGGGTTTAGTCAAGGTCTCATTCAAGTGATTGCATTTATAATATCATTTCATTGTTATTTTATTGTTCTGAAGATGTGATTCAATTATGGGTAGTGGCCTGGGCTCTAGGGCTAAAAAAGTGGCTCGAATATCAGGGACGCTAGCACAACACTATGCAAAAGAGTCCCTAGATGCTCACTTGCAGGCTTGTGAGAGAATCCAAAGGTCCCTGAACACTGGCATGCTCATAGCATGAGAGCGTCTAGAGGTCAAGTAGTCCAAAAGCTCAGTGGGACCCAGGGGCTGGTTGGTAGAAAGGTTGGATTGCTTCCTGAGGGTCCTAATGTTGATGTTGAATGTATGTATGGTGTGTTTCCATCAGTTCCACTTCCTTAGCATCACTTAGGAGGTCGAATCCTATCATAGTGGCCTCTCATCACATGTTTACCTTGACTGGCTAGTTGCTTGGGATATGTGGGAGGAAGGTGTTACATTTATAAAGGATACAAACATGGTGGACATGAGAACAACCAATGGCCTCTTCACTTGGAACAACAAAAGAGGTGACTTAAGTTAGATCTCCTCATGCTTAGATTGCTCTTGGTAGCGAAATAACTTCTTACGGGTGGTCATGAACTCTCACCTGAGATTCTTCCATCAATTGGATCGGACCATTGGCCCTTCTCCCTCTCCTGGAGATCCTTCAGTAAGCAACCCCACCAACCCTTTAGGTTTCAACAATTATAGCTTTCAGACACCAATCTTATGAATGAAATTGAAGTGTACTAGCATGGCATGGGCTACTTTAGGGTCCAAAACTGTACATATTTCAACAAAATCTTAAACAAATCAAGATACTTCTCAAACAATTGAATAAAGAAGAATTTGGCAATAACTTCCATCAAAAATGATACTCTGGAAAAGGAAATCTCCACCTTCCATTAGGATATCATCAAGAATGGTCGTTCAAAGGAACCTAAGAACAAAGAAGAATCTCTTACTAGGAAGTGGGGGAATGCTACAAAAAAGAGGAGATGTATTGGAAACAAAAATCAAGAGTTAGCTCGTTGAAGAAGGCAGAGTGGAACACGTTCTTCTTCCACAAGCTACCATTAAAGATCACTCCACCAATCGCATTACTTCCCTTGGCAAAGAATTAAGGGAAATCTTAGAGAATCGGGAGGACATTGAAAAGGAGTTGGTCAACTACTTCTTAGATATCTTAAAAGACCCTCAACCATAGTGGAGGGAATCCATCAATCAGATTACTGCCAAATTCCCCAAATTAGTCACTAAGGATCATAATATTTCCCTCAACGAACCTATTAATGAATTAGAGGTCAATGAAGCTCTGCAACAGATGGAATACGGTAAAGCACCAAGGCCCGATTGGTTCACAATCACTTTCTTCAAGCAATGTTAGCATTTTCTTCACAAGGAAGTCCTAGAGATCATAGAAGACTCGAGGACCGGCCGACACATCCTTCCCACCTTCAATGCCACCTTCTTGGCCCTGATTCCCAAGGAGGATGATGTTGCATCTCTAGGTAAAAATTCTACCATAGCTCTATGTAATGTTATTTACAAAATAATCATTAAAGTTATTTCCATTTTCTTGAAACCTATCCTTCCTTCCTCATTTCCCCATCGTAATCGGGCTAGGTAGAAGGAAGATAGATCCTTTATGGCATCACCCTAGCTCATGAAACCATCCATTCTCTCAAGTCCCTCATAAATCCTGATATGCTCATAAAATTTGGCATTTCCAAAGCCTTCAACAAGCTCAATTGGGATTACATTGTAGAAATTCCCTATAGATTAAAATTGCTTATGTAATTTGCTAAAACAAAATACTTGAATCTACTCTACTCATCAACGAAAACAATTAATCGATCGAGAAATCACTAAACATGAGACAAGATTCAATCATATATGCTTAGAGATTGTAAGGACTAAGCTGATGTAAAGGACCGTTTCTAATTCTATAACGATTTACTGAACTGTAAATATTGTAAAGAGTTTCTGTAGAGCTATCTATCCTAAACAGAGTATGAGACTTTAAGAAAATTTTCTATTCTAAATTTATGCAAAAACTTCATATGACTAATTGTTGGATTCGATGATAAGTACTTACTTGGTCTGCTGTAGATGAAAAATGTTTCAGGACTCCTCCAGTTTGCTCCCATTCACCAAATGACCGAAACCACCCAGCCAAACTGAGCAAAACCTCGCTACTCAGTCCAGTAAACTTCTCAGTTGAAGCAAATTATTCCCCCGTGCCCAGAAACCTCAGAACAAGCAAGGCCCAACTGTTCCTGATGATTAACCAACTCTATGTATAAGCTTTTCTCCTGTTTTTCTCCCCCCTTGCCTCCAACCATCCCTTCCTTCTTATAAGTTTCTATTTACTGACATCCTCCATCACCATGTCAAAATTATAATACATGTCGATTTTTATAAACAAAATTTTATTTTATTTTATTTGCATATCTTAATTTGAAATAAAGTTTATTTATTTATTTTAATAATTTAATTTTTAATTTATTTAATTTTATTTTTAATTTAATTAATTTAATTTAATTTCATAAATATTAATTTATTATAAGTGGGTCATTACAAAGATTTATCTAAGGGGAAAGCTTGCTACTCAAAACCCCTTCATATATGTATATTACATTCGATAAAGAAAATAGAGAAGAAAATGCAATGCTTGTTCAACCTAAACAATCTCTGCATAAGTATAACCTATCTCACTACCTCACAAGCTGACTCTAGCCAATACTTAGCCAATTATGTTGCCTTTAAAGCTCCTATTTCCTTGCATTGTTTCTCAAGGATTTAGCCCCCTATTAATTAGGGAAATCCCTATCCTGAATTGCACAATCCCTCTAGGCCTTTCTATGATTGAATGCACCACATGTACAACTCGGAAAATTATACAACTGATAGTACGCTTCCCTTCAAATCCAATCTCAACTCAGTAGCTCAAATTTCATACATGCATGAATTAATTATGGTTGATTTATCAGTTAACTGGTTTAACACATGAAGCTGCACCCCATGATCGACCTCCTACTAGTTCCTCCAACAGTTGGAACTAGTTTAACTAACTGATCTAGGTGGATATTGGTGGCCACCCACCTATTCCACTTGGACCCCCAACACTATCTCTTTCAGTTTTTCGTTTTCCTTAATTATTAGAGTTTACTATTTTTGGCATTTTTTCGGGTCCTAAACATCCGAAGCCATTTTAAGGCCCTAAACGACGTTTTTAGGGGAAATGAAGAGACCAAAAACATCCCAAACCAACACACCAATTTATTTTTGGCCTTTTTTTCAAGATCTTTGAAACAAGGTATTATGATAGCCAAACAAAGATCATATGCCAAAGTTATGACCCCGAGAAGTTAATGTACCATTTTACTCAAACAGAGCCCGTAGTTTTGTCGCTTCATCTCCTAGGGTTAGGTTTTTTAATGTTTAGGGTTTTCCATTGTTTCTCAATAATATAATAGGCCTTTGAGCCTCATTGTAACACAGTTCAGAGGCATGTAGCCGCCACATCTCTTCTTAGAGATAAGCTACCATCGCTCGAACTATCTTATTTCCATTCTGTGTGTAAGCATATTTTGTTATTTTTCCATTAATGAAATGAATTGTTTTCTATTGCATATCTGTATTTATGATTATATCTGTAAGTTGTTGCACTCGTGTTTAAGTTCAGATTAATGGTATGAGATCAGTCATCTATTTCTCTATTTTTCTTTGCATGTCCCCAACAAGGTCAAGGTATAAGGAGTTAGGGCTCAATCTAGCTGAACCATTACAAGATCAGTGTCGGAAAACTCGACGACCTCCCATGGTAGAAGAAAAGAAAGACGAGGGGGTAGGAGATCCTTTCAAAATGTTGCTCGAGGAAGCCATCGAGCAATAGAGGGATGTGATGATGGATAAATTTGCCCAGTTCCTTCGACGGCCACCCACAGGAAATGCATCTTCATCCAGCAACCACTCTAGAGGCGTCACTCCTTTTAAGGTACAAGTTAACTTCGATATTCCCATATTTGAAGGCCTGATAGATGCAAACGTTGTAGATAAATGGTTAAATATATTTGAAGGATATTTTTCAGTTCATGACTTTTCCAATTGGGAAAATATTACTTTTGCACTTCTCAAACCTGCCCCACACATCAAGGACTGGTGGGAAACCTAGTGTGAACAAAAGGATGAGAGTGAACCCTCACTGTTTTCAGCCACACCCACTTGGGATTCTTTCTAGGACACCATCAAGGAACAATATTACCCTATAGGAGCTATGAAGATAAATACATAAAGCGGACCACGCAATGTCAAGGAAGGGACCAAGATGTGTCGGAGTTCACAAATATTTTCCATACCCTTTGTACGAAGCTGGGTATCAAGGATACTAAGTGGCATTTGGTGCTATAGTACCGCGACTATCTACATAAGTACATTCAAGACGAGATGGAGTTCCTAGAAATTTCCTTGCTCGGTACAACGTACTGGTACGCTGTTGAGATTGAGAAGAAGTCTAAAAAGAAGAAGCAGGACTTTGGATTTGCAAATCCAAAGCAAGGAAAAGGCACCCCCAAACAACATAACAAAGGGCCAAGCCAAGACAAGGCTATCAAAGACAACCCCGAAGCTGCAAGAAAAAAAAAACACCACAAAGACAAAGAAGGACACAGGAAAATGGTTTGAGTTCCATAAGAGCTCCACTCACAAAACAAGTGAGTGTTGTGCCAAGCTGTCACTGGTGGCTGAGCTGAAGGCTTCTGAATCAAACGCATGTTCTGACTCTGAATCAGAACCTAATAAGGGAACTGAAAAAGGGAAGCAGATCATTAATGGGGAGCCTAGTTCTACTGTGGCCACCACCAAGATCCAAATTATTGAGCCTGAAGATCTAGAGGAGAGGGAATGCTTCTTCCACTCATAAATGTGGGTGAAGGGTTCTCCATTGTAGTTCATTGTCGCTAGCAGGAGCCAAAATAACCTCATTTCAATAGAGGTTGTGAAGTGGTTGGTCCTAAAGACTACAACACATCCACAACCGTACACCATCAGGTGGCTTCACCAAGGATGAAATCTTCATGTCAGCGAACAGTATCGCCTTCCCTACAACATCAAGACCTTCATGGATGAGGTATTGTCTGTGATGTTTCTCCTCTTAAAGTTTGTGATGTATTGTTAGGACAATCATACTTGTGGAAGTGCCATGTTTTATATGGGTCTAGACCTTGATCTGTGATTATTACCTTGGCCAACAAGTTGTACAGGATACCGGAGCTAGCCCCGCCTACCTCCATCTCTTTGATTATTGCAAAGAAATACAGTAAGATAATTTCCCTGACTAGGAAATTTGGTTTCCTTATGATTCGCCCTCAAGGAAAGAAGAAGGTTGTGGCCATGGCTTCCAGGCAGGGCTCCTCTGCATAGTAGCAAAATATGGACAAGGTTGTGGAGGTGTACAGGGATATTTTCGCCTCACCTACTGGGATACTTCTGCATTGTCAAGTCAAGTACTCCATCGATCTGACCCTGGGCATGTTGCTGCCAAATGGACCGATGTATTGGCGCTCTGTTCGGGAGAATGATGAGATTAGGAGGAACTATTGCAGAAAGGGCACATCAGGCCAAGCTCATCACCCTATGGGAGCTCGATTGTATTGGTACAGAAGAAGGATGGGACCTGGAGGCTCTGTATTGACTACCAGACGTTGAACAAGATCATTGTCTGGAATAGGTACCCAATCCCACGGATTTATGACCTTATTAACACACTCAAGGGGGCCAAATATTTCAACAAGATTGACTTGAAGTTGGGTTATCACCAGGGTGTTGGAAATAATACTGAGAGGGGGGGGTGAATCAGTATTATCACATTAATAAAACTTTTTCATTTCCAAACTCTGATTCATATATGCTACTTCCACAACTTCTTATGATTAAGTTAATTGATCTTCAATGAGTGCATTAGAACATTATCAACCATATTATCAGTTAACAGATGCAGTAACATAGAATAGATCATCACACATAAGGCACACACATGAACACCATGATATAAGGTGGAAACCCAATGCGGGAGAAAACCACCTGCTGCAAGTAATCTCAATCTTCTTCTTAATAAGAAAATCCTTTTACAATATTTGTACTGGTGCAGTCTTATACCAGTATGGGAGCTACAACCCTCTTTGCTCTTGTACTAGCCGATCCATTTACTAGTACGCAGGCTGCTACCTACTACAATGCTCCAAAGATTCCCCTTTGCTTTTGTATTAGCTTAAGTACTAGTACGTAGGCGCCGGCCTACAATCTTCTCTCCTCCAGGTACCACGTTTCATCAATTTTCATACTGGATACACTGAAGCACAACACATAATCTGAAAGGCCACGTTTCATCGAATTTTCATACTGGATCCATAAACATCAAATGATCATCAAGTACCAGTAAGTCACCCAGATAACCAGATCCACAATAACAGTAATCTAAACCCAAAACACCTTATCAACAAAAAAAATCAGTCAACAAAAGATCTTAAGACAGATACGCAATTTCCGTTTCTCTGGCCTGCGTCGCTACGCACTTCACCTTCTGTGGCACCGCGCACCTCCGCAGCTACGCCTTCTGTGGCGCCTCCGCACTGTGCCTTCGGTGGCGCCTCTGTGGCGTCTCCTGTGGTGCCTCCGCACTGCGCCTTCTGTGGCGCCTCTGTGGCGTCTCCGCACTGCGCCTTCTGTGGCGCCTTTGTGGCGTCTCCACACTACGCCTTCTGTGGCGCCTTTGCACTGCGCCTTCTGCGGCGCCTCCGCACTGCGCCTTCTGTGGCGCCTCTGTGGCGTCTCTGCACTGCGCCTTCTGTGGCGTTTTCGCACTGCGCCTTCTGTGGCGCCTTCGCACTGCGCCTTCTATGGCGCCTCCGCACTGCGCCTTCTGTGGCGCCTCCGTGCTGCGCCTTCTGTGGTGCCTCTGTGGCATCTCTGCACTGCGCCTTCTATGGTGCCTCTGTGGTATTTCCGCACTGCGCCTTCTGTGGCGCCTTCGCACTATGCCTTCTGTGGCGCCTCCACACTGCGCCCTCTGTGGCGCCTCTGTGGCGTCTCTGCACTGCGCCTTCTGTGGCGCCTCTGTGGCGTTTCCGCACTGCACCTTTTGTGGTGCCTCTGTGGCGTCTCCGCACTGCACCTTATGTGGCGCGTCCGCACTGCACCTTATGTGGCGCCTCTGTGGCGTCTCCACACTGCGCCTTCTGTGGCGCCTTCGCACTGCGCCTTCTGTGGCACCTCCGCAGCTACGCCTTATTTAGATCTAGACATTACTCCAAGAGATCATAGTATTTTAGATCTAGCTCTCATAAGATGTTCAACCCAAAACATACTCAAGCCAAATGATCTCCTTTGCTTTATATAGGCAAGCTCTTCCTCAAATCATGGATCATGGGGCTCAATAATAATAATAATATAAAACAATACCATGGGCCAAAACCATAATAACACAATTCCGTTGGCTAAATACCAAGAGTTAATCACAAGAAACCCCACGTGTGCTTTTCTCTGCCTTGAAGTAAGTGAACTGGGGGTACGCACCTCCTGAATGGGATAACTGCGGGTATGTATGCACTTTATGTAACATCAGCTTGCGTGTACGCACCTTCTGTAAGGTGTACCTGTGTACCCCTTATTTTCTTCAATATTTGATAGCTGATCATGAATCTCTGCTGCTGACTTGAAGTACTGTGGTCTATCACCTGCATGGCTTGCCATCAAGGACAACACTTTAGCCATAATGCCAACAATCTCCCCCTTTGGACTTGATGGAAAAGCTTACTTGTGAACTGTCATCTGATCCCTTTTTGTTGTCCGGTAACCCATGCACTCTGTCACATCTGATATTTCTTCTGTAGATTCATCTGAATGTATACAAGTGAGATGATCTTCTATGAGAGGGTTGCCATCAAGTACAACACATGCATCATAATGCCAACAAGTTATTGAATGATTTTTCTCATCTTGAATTTTGTTATGTATTATTAGGAAAACCATACTTGTGGAAGCAACATGTTGTGTATAAGTCTAGGCCATGAACTTTTATTATTACTTTGTGAAATAAGTTTTACAAGATACCAGAGGTAGCATCACCTACTACCCTCTCTTTGATCACTACAAAGCAATGCAGTAAGATCATTTACCATACTAGGAAATTTGTTTTCCTTATGACTCACCCTTAGGGAAAGAAGAAGGTTGTGGCCACAACCTCCACACTAGGATCCTCCACAGAACAGTAGCAAATGGACAAGATCATGGAGGCATATAGAGACATTTTCTACACACCCATAGGAGTTCCTATACATTATGAGGTCAAGCATTCCATCAATCTGACCCTCGGCATGTTGCTACCCAATGGCTTGATCTATTGATTCCCTGTTCTAGAGAACAATGAAATAAAAATGTAGATTCGGGAGTTGTTGCAGAAATGGCACATCAGACCAAGTTCATCACCCTATGGGAGCCCAATCATGTTGGTACAGAAGAAGTATGGTACCTGGAGACTCTTAATTGACTATCGAGCATGTTGTAGCAGCTACAACCACCCTCCAAGATTTTTCCTATGCTTCATTTTGGAGCCTCCCTCCATAAATCACAACAGCTCATTTTACGTAGACCCAAGTACTTGTGCCTTAATTAAGTTTTATATTCTACTTATGGATTGTGTTTTCAAACTTACTTTTCTATCTAACCCACAAGTCAATATCTTCACTTGGTTTCAACATGGCTTTGAGCCTACCTTAGTGAGCTGCACAATCCTTGAGGGCAACTAGCCTTCCATAGAGGAATTGCATAGTCCAAGCCCGCAGTGAGCCTTTGGCTCCAAAACTATGCAATATGAACTTGTATAATGGGATGATAAAGTGGTTAGTTAGCCTTGTCATCACTCTTTTATAGTTGCGATTGTTGAGGCAAATTACTTACCTATCATTTAATTGTCAACCCGGGGGTTTTGTAAAATTTGTTAAGCATGCATGCACTATATATGCTAGAAATTAACTTCTAATTTAGACCAATCTAACTACTAAACCAAATAACGATAAACCAAATTCACCTATTCTAATTCAACAATCAATTTAAAGGAAATTATAGTACAGTGTTTCGAATTGAAATATTAATCTATCACACTTGCAGGAATTGAAATCTTAATCTACCAAACTTGTAGGAATTGAAGTCTTAATCTACCACACTTGCAGGAATTGAAAAGCACGCCACTCTTTCAAAAATTAAATTGCATGAAATGAAATATACTCTAAGGGATCATGCATCCATTATCAAACTAGGATCCTATGAAATGAATAATCAATACCAACATGATATGAAAAGAAAGCAAAAACAATCATTCTTAACCTCTAGATATGAAAGCAAATAAAAACAATCACTCTTAACCTCTCACACAAGAAAAGATATGAAATAAATAAATCTTAATCTATGAAAGAAAATAAAAACAAACACTCTTAACCTCTCACACAGGAAAAGATATGAAAGAAATAAATCTTAATCTATGAAAGCAAATAAAAACAATCACTCTTAACCTCTCACATAGGAAAAGATATGAAAGAATAAATCTTAATCTATGAAAGCAATAAATCTTAATCTATGAAAAACAATAAATCTCACACATTATAGATGGCCAATCCAAAAGCATGAGGGATGGAAAGTTGAGAAGCTCCAAATACAAGCATAAACAAATCAAAGTGAACATCATTCATGAGCATGGTGCCAAATCCAAATTCTATATTCAAAAGAAGAGCATTTCCCCAACTTTTCACATCTCCAATGATAAGATAAAACTTCCCCTAATTATACAAAAAGAAGAGAAGCTATCTCATTAATGAGAGTCCATGAATCTCTCCATATATCTATAGAGTTACAGTCAAAATAGGAAATGATAAGACACATGTATTCTTAGAGTTTCAATACAAATAGGTAATGATAAGACACATATCCTCATGATCCCATGATCTTCTCCACGCAAATTCGAATTTGGTTTTGGGAGGCCATATAAGGGTCTTTTAGAAGCTTCCTTTTGACCTACACATGTCAACAATCTTATCCCACTTGTTAGGTATAAGCATATGCACATTATTTTCTAATTTTTAACCATAAATTCACTTAGAAATTCTAAGAATTAATAAAGTTTGGAAAAACATAAATGTGACCCAATAATGATAATGGCAAGGTAAATGTAATGAAATGGAGGTAAATGTAATGAAATAGAGGTGGAGTGAAGGTGACAACATGGAAATATAAGTGAAAATGTAATGGAAGTGAATGACAATTTCAAGGCCCAACAACAGTCAGAAAGGAACTTGCAATATATGTTCACAACAGTATCTTGTGGTGTCCATGTCCAACTCATGCCAGGGAACTATTATTGTGAACAAATTGTATGCAATAAGTATGCGGACATGTAAAACCTTGCTTGCTCATTTTTGGGTGGATTCTAAACCTTGGCTACATGGGACTTCAACTATTGAGCCAATATATCTGACCAGTTGAATGGCCTCCCATCACGAACCACTCAATGTAATAGTTTTTTCATCCATATGTGAGACAATATAGATAATGATGTCCACACACGGGAAGGTGGGATACCTGCATGCCACCTTGCATAACCCTAACTGTTAGATACTGATATGGACCTTTCGTTCCTCCAAATCTTGCCTAAAATCATTTTGCACTACTATCTTTAAATTTTTCCATGTCATTGTTGTTCCTTTCTCAATAAATAGTTGAGTATCTTCATACACTGGTAAATCAACTCATGTCATCTCAAGTTCTTCCCCAGTACTACTCTTGGTAGTTTTCTTTGATACAACTCTCTTGGATTCCATGTTAACTGTGACTATTAGAGAGATGCTCAACAACTATTGTACCTGTGGGACAAAGAGGGCACTCATGGCAAAAAAATGTCAGTTTAAAACCTAAACAACTTCAAGGCAAGTTCAAGAAGCAATTCAAGCACTTGATGAGAGGGATTACGAAGTTTTTCTTAACAGGGGTGACTGAATGACTATGGGAACTTCATACTACACAATCCTAGTAATCAAAGTGGAAGCCTGATGACTAGAATTGCGTAATGTGCAGTTCAACCTGGGAAAAGACCTAGGAGAGACTCCGCATTGCGCAGTATCAGTGGCCAAGCTAGAAGGTTGCCTACTAGAATTGAATAATGCATAGTTGGAGCCATCCCAGGCTATGCTCTACATAATTCTAAAGGCTAAGCCAAAGGCTTCAGTCTCCAAATTGCGTAGTGCAAGCTTTGAAAATTAAGATCCAAGCAAAGGAACCTAGATATGCCCATGGGGATTGTGGAAAGAAAGAATATCTGATAGATAGTGTGAATATGAGTGCATATATGATTAAGTATATATGAATTCATGTGAAACAAGTGCAATAATTTATTAGACCGAAAGAAAATGAAGCATGTGAGGAGAGTCACTGCAAAGGCGACCGTTGGTGAAAAAACAGGAAACTCGTGTAACACTTGGGAAAGGAAATATATAACTTGAAACAACACTTATACAAGTAAAAGGTCATCAATCACGTAGAGAAACAAGTGAAGAAACACCCACACAATCCAAACAATAAAAAGCGAGAAAAAAAGCGGCAAAAGATGACAAAAGAAAAACTCACACAAAAAAGCAATCATGATTGCACTGAAGGTTCTTTGATATCCTCGGGAATGCTAGAGCTCCAAGATCGAGTGCGAAAATCATCTGTAGTAGTGTCTATTAAATATATTTGTACAAATTAAGGTTTATGACGCGCATGCCTAAAATTAAGGAAAAAACAACACTTGGCGAAAGTTTTCTAAAAATAGAGCAAGTGCCTCGTTTGGGATACTAAAAATAAAATCCTATTTTTTAGGGATGCTTTTTTATTTTTTTATTTTTTTTTTGGGAAACTTTCTACACACACTTCTAGGAAAGATAACACAATTTTGAGAACTGGGAAACTTTACGGCTCAATGCACTATGCAATTTCTGAGCTTGATGAGGTTTGTGCAATTTTTGGGCTCATTGTTGGGCTCCCCCATCATGACTTCATGTTTCCTGAGCTAAAGTCTCATTGGGAATTAGGACTACACAATCCCCAATAACAAGGCTAGTTTCCCTTAAGAATTGTGTAGCTTCTGGGGCAAGGCCAAAACTATTGGGACCAAGTCAGGATATTAGCTTGTGAGTTGGAAAATCAGCTAAGTAAGAAAACACAAGCCAAACCAGAATGGTAAGTCTCAATTGAAGCATGGATACCTGGATCAGTGCAAGATGAGTTGTTATGGTTTAGAAGGAAAGCTGCAAAATCGAAGCATACAAAAAATTTTGGAGGGTGGTTATAGCCGCTACAACATTGGTGACATGCTAGTATAATTCCAGCTCTCTGTATGGACCTTATATCATGCAAAGAGAGTCTAACTCTTCCAGAAGTATTGTTTAGTTATTCTATTACCATAGCTTCTTCACTTAGATTAATTTAAATATGTAGTCCCTACCATTCCCTTCATGAGCAGCACACATACGAAGGCAAGTCAAACTGAGATGTTTCGATTGGGCATGAGGGGTATATATATGCAAAAGTAAAATAGATTGTTAGAAATTTATTTTCATCTGTGGTGTTGGTCCGCTGTCAGCAAGCCTGGACAGTACCCCAACAGAGTCACTTCACTAACATACGCATTGTTCTACTTGACTAAGTTGACAAGGGTTAACCAAAAATAGAAAACTGATTAGAGTAGGTGAGACTAGTTAAGAGTGTAAGCATAATGATTTCACCATGACTCTCTCCGAAAGGAACGTATTTTCCATCAGGGTATCATCAACCAGAAGAAATGAAATATTCAGATAAAGAGAGGGAATAAACATATAACCAAGTGTTGATAAGTATACAAGTTCCTTGTGTATTTGACCCTGCTTGTCTAAGAAGTGAGGCATGGTTTAATGTAAAAACTAACTTATAGTGCAAAAGAGAACAAACAAAAGGAAAGAAGAAAGAAAAAGTAAATAAATCAAGAAACAAAGTAGAACATAGACCAACTCACTTAAATTGATGCTTCCAATGTAGCCTTCAGTGCATTAGTTGGCCCATGTAGGTGAGAGCATGAACGAAAAGAAAGATATGTAAGAAAACCAACAAACAATAAATATAAAACAATGAAAACAAAACGTTCAAAGCTCGAATGCATTTGTAGAAAAGTAAAAATAGAAATGACATGAGTGACACTTTGGGGATGTACCATGGTGTCCTAACACAATGTGTGTGGAAGACAAGCATGTACACACTTTCAAACTTGAAAAATGAGCAAACATGAAGAAAGAAGAAAACTTACGTTTTGCAATAGTGCTTACTACGTACGACTCCTCTAATGATTGAGCAATAGGATTGTGTTATATAGATGGAGGATGTGAAAATGGTATAGTGGATTTATATTTAATGTGAACAAGAGAGTGATGAGGATCCTGTAGAGATTCAATAGATTCCTGATCAGAAGTGGAATTGACCTCAAGGCTACGAGAACTTGAAATAACCATCAACTTGGGTTAAAGTGCCTTGATAGCTTGGGGAGGTTCCAATTCATCAGAAGATGGATCATTAAAGGCCGGTGTCTTAGAAAGATCATTAATGGAAAAATCAAAATCGTGATCGGATGAATGAATATAAAGATCATGACATCCACAACCAAAAAGTTGAAGACCACGAATATAGGCTTCCTCATGATCTGACTAATCATACAGAATGGATAATTAAAAGTGAGAAATTTCATCCTCTATGTTTCCAAAAGGTAAGATGAGAGATTGGGAAGATCAGGAAAGGCAGATTTGTCCTCTCAACATTTAAATTAAAACCTAGCATTCCACATGCTCTGTGAATGATCGAAAGAAGAAACATCTGAAAATAAATTTTTACAAGATGGAACAAAAATGATAGAATCACAGAAGATGCCAGCAGGACAAAGTAGATGAGGTTTGCACAAAAGGAGGTCATCCTTCATTGTAGATTCTTGTTCAGATTCCCACACATACTCATAAAAAATGATATCGCAAGTTTGTTGTTCAACACCAACTCCATCTAGAACTTGATCGTCATGAACATCACAAGAAGAATTTGAGATAGATGAACACAAAAAACCAAAATCATGAGGATCAAAGAGACTGAAGGATGGAGGATGAGGATATAGCACTTCAACACAGTCGTCAAAGTTATAGTCCAAATCTCCATAGAAATACTGAGAAAGTGGGATATGAGGAGATGGTTATAAATCAAATAGTAGATTTTCAACTTCTTCCACCTAGACCCGAGTTAGAATTGTTTGATGAGAAGGGGATGGAGGGTCACTTTGGACAGAAACCTTGTCCATCTCAAAATTAGAAGCTCTAACATTAAGGTATGTTGGAAGAGGTCTGAAATATTCTAAGTCATGTGGATTTTTAGAAACATGAACAAGATATTCAAATCTTTCATCCAAGAATTCCCAATCAACTGCATCTTCAAGAAATTCAAAATAGTAGTGAAGAAAATGATCATGAGAGTTTTCAAGAGATTCATCAGGTGTTTTTCGCAATTTTAAATTTATGCTATTAAGGGATTTACAATCATAAAGAATGAAAGCTCTACATGATTCACCAAGAAACTGATTGAAAAAGTGTATAGAGGTTGTGGGAAATGTGTGACACCATTTCATTGCATAGCCTTCAAATGTGAGAGAAAACAACGCACAGGAAACATCCTCAAACAAGATGTCATACCTATCACGGAAACCAAGAAAAGAAATTGCGTGCCTGAGAAAGGTTATTCTACCGTTGCCATTGAACATAATTATGGACAAGTCATTTAAAATTCTCATTGCCACTTAAAATTACGCAGAGTTAGAAAAACATGTCAGGATTTTGATTTGGGAAGAAGTCATGAAATATGTGAAAAAATTCAAGGCACACTTCAAGAGCTTAGATTATCATCTAACCCTCCTTCTAGCACCAAAACTTTTAGTGGTTTTGGACCCACCAACGTTCAGGGGATATCCCCAATATGAATTCCCAACTATACCTCACACCATTTGGAGTAGGAGTCCTAGCAATGGTAGTAATGTTATGCCTTGACCATGGAAATACGCAGAGGAAAGTAAGATAACTTTGGGTATGAGCATGTGTGTGACCCTACGGAGAGTAAAGTGTGACGCATGAAGATTCTAACACATGAAGGTAAAATGAAGTCCACCCCTTGGAATCCTATAATAGTATGCGGCTTGAAAGGAACACACGAGAGAAATGACATCACAAGCTAAGATGCAGAATAGTCCACAAGTTAAAGTGATGAGTTAATCCAACAACACGCATTCAACGAGATTTGTGCAAATGAAAACAAAATAGTTCATAAGCATATGCGTAAGTTAAATAACATACATTGCCAAAACAAAAAGAAGAGTCCTACAATATGAACAACATATGCATGAAATCATGTTGGCTTTGATTTTATTCTTATAAGTGAAAGTTCCAACGATACATACACCATTGATGGCCACTAGCCCCAATATTGGAACATTATAGTCAAGAACACTTGCTCCTCCAAAGCGTATACTCTCTCTATGCTATGGAGAAGACAAGGTTCTTCACAATACTCCCGAGCACTTTTTAAGCCTAATCCAAGCCAAAAGATTGGCTCCAAAAAGCCTGTTCTATGAGTTATGAGGTTCTATTTATAAGAATAGGGGGTGACTCTTCAACTCCCCTTTGTGATCTTTGGACTACCCTTGTGACTCTTCATCTTCCTCACAAAATGACACATTACATTACATGGTGACTTTTCATATTCCAATATTAACACTTGGAATTTCACTTACAACTTAATTAAAAATAATATTACATTTTCCACATGTAACCATATACGAAAAAATAGGTTAGATACAACCTAACAAGACAAAACACTATGATTTTGGAGTTTGGGGGAAGTCCAACTCAGCAACCTCCACTTGTTTCTTCTTGGTCACACATTAGTGCAACGATTGGTACTATGTGATGGTGTCCCAAAACTTCTTAATGGTGTCTTTCTATAAGCGGACTCTAGCCTCCATGGCATCCAGGTATATTGTGTTGGAACCTACATCTAAATCATTCTGAAGCATGAGTAGCATTGTCTGGATCGTGACAAGATCACCGATGTAATTATGCATGTTGTGTGTGTTCAGCTTCATGTCTCATGGTGGCTTCTTTTCTTAGCTTCTCCAAGTACTCATTGATCTCCTGTCAGACTTGGTTCTTTGGTTTAACATCAGTGAGGGAACCGATTAATGGGATTTGGTGTTTTCTCACCAAGACATCCAAACTATTGTACAACCACACATATGAGGCCTGTGTTGCTGATGAATGAGGCAAGCTTCTTGTTGTTTTAAATCAACATTTGGACCTTCTCTTTCTCTAGCTCTACATGTGGCTTCATCTTCATCACTAAGTCAAGTGGGGCCCCTTTGTACCGTATTGTCCACTCATGTACATGAGCGATGGAAGAATGTATGTTTTTGAGAGCTTGAACAAACTCTTTGCTCCACTACTATAGGCCATGAAAATGGAAAAATTCTTTATGTACGGTGACAAATCCAACATAGAGATTATGCATGGTATCTCCAAGTGTTGATACTTCATAAAGTATCACTATTATCATCTCCTCTGTTGCAAAAACTGCATTCTGTGTTGATACTCGAAGTTGTTCTACCTCTTGCCTAGTAGCCTACAATTTCTTTGCTAGTTGTTCATTATCGGTCATTGGATACTCAACATTTTATCTTGTTTCTCCTACATAGGCCAAGATGGCTTGGGAAATGGGAGTTGGATGCTTCCTTATTTCCAACACTATCACCCTTTCCTTGATGAATACAGGTAATGCATGATCATCTGGAAAGTGTTTTCTCCATGCTTGTACAATCCTCTTCTCGAACTCATCAAATGATAGATTGTACACATCCATGACTGGATCATCATGAAGGAGAACATCATCTCCTTTCTCACTCAGCGCTAGCTCTGCTACTATTTGCGGTGGAAAATGAGAGATGTCCTATGGTGCTCTTGGCATTAGGTAAGTGTCTTCTAACAGTTACCTCAGGCAACCTAGTGCCTTTCAAAATCCAGGTCATTCTTTTCAGACTTTTGGGAACCCCACCCAATCTGGGTGGAATCCCCAAGGTCCTTCACGGCTTCCTTTTGGCCATGCTTAATCTACCAAACTTGACTAAGTTAATGAACAATCCAGTCAAACACAATCCAGCTTGGCCTCTGGTCCCAACCAAACTTCCATTGGATATTCCAAAATTCGAAGGGAAGAGTGGTGAAGACCCGGGCGACCATGTAACCACGTTCCATCTATGGTGCTCAAAATAATCGATGATTGGATTAGATTGAGACTATTTCAGTGCACTTTAACTGGGAATGCAACTAAGTGGTATATAGAGTGGCCAGGGGACACCTTTACGTCTTTCACCAATTTGGCTAACATTTTCCTAAACCATTTTCAATTGCCTATCCATTATGAAGCTGAAACTGAACTTCTGGCCAATTTTCATCAGGACATGGCTACTCACATTTCCGACCATATCCAGGAATGGAGATGAATAAAGAGGCTCATCAAAGCCAAAATTCCACCTGAACTCCATTTCGAATGGTTTTTAAAATCGTTACAACTCGAGATCTCCAAGGATGTTTCTATGTCCGACGTTTATTAAGAAGAGCAAGCTATCTTTCGCACCCAGCAATTAGAACTGATATATTCTCAGTCTAGGACTCTTCAGAAAATCTTGCCTGATGCACCTAGATCCATGGTTGATATGGCCAAACTGAAGCCAAGCCTACATGCTAATGGTATTGTTGGATCGATTGATGCAAATGCAGTGAACCTTTTGATCCAATTGCAATAGTTGTCTCTACAAATTGCTTCTTCCAATCAGGCTGCACTGTCTACTCCTTCACCTTCCCAACCTTCTTCCGTAAATGTCGTTCAAGCTTCTAACCCCAAAGGAAATCAAATTCCTATGGGAAGAAGAAAGGACGAGGTAAAAAGAAGAAACAAGATGGGAAGGGTAATGTGAACAAAACCAACAATGGTGCTAGTGAGGGTGGAAAGGAGTCTAAGAAGAAAGTTAAATTTCCATGCAAGTTATGCAGTGGAGACCATTTGACTCATCTCTACCTGAAAATTCAAGATGCTCAGTGCTTGTTAGTGCAGCAAGGGTCTTCTAGCTCTCAAGCTGTGTTAACTAACCCTTTCCCCCAAGGGTAGTAGCTACTTGCTGGTGCGAACTTAAATATAATACCTATACAGGGGGCAACTAGGAGGGGGACAATTCCTTAAATGTTTTCATGATTAGTTATAATGTTAATGTGGCTACACGGTCATGGGATTATGGTGAAGCAGAAACATCTAAGGATAAATCTGTTCCCGAAACTATGGATCCACTTCATATTGAGTGACCCTCTGTTGAGTCTATACCTCAAATACCAAAAGGTTCCACCAAGCACGTGACTATCAACCCTAATCTAGGGCAGCCCAAAACTACTCCATATCGAGGATCTGGCTCAAAGTCCTTGCACTATGTTGCCTTTACAGGTATTCCAGTCATGTCCTTCTCAACGAAGTGCTTTTCTTTCAGCGATCGGGGCAGTCGATCCAAATAATTCTTTAGCTCTCACTTTTGATATGCACAATGTCAAAAAGAGATTTCCTCATCATATGGTTTTCCAGATAAAGTGTACTTATCAGAAAACTAATATTTTTCAAACAGTTATAGAGGAGGGGTCTTCCACATGCATAATGTCTATGTCATTTTGGAAGGCAATTGGATCACCTGTAGTTGTTCCTTCAACCACTCTCTTGAGAGAATTTGACGGAAATTCTCATAGGCCACACAAGATTATCCCGGCCTTTCCTATATGTTTTGGAGGAAAGGTCGTTAATGTCGAATTAGAAATCATTGATGCTAACCTCGATTATAATCTCCTCTTAGGATGGAATTTGATTTATGAAATGGATGTCGTAGTTTCGACTCTGTTTCGCGTCCTTTGTTTTCCTCACGAGGGAAGAATTGTTAAAGTTGATCAGTTGGATTATTCTCTAGGTGATCCTTGTGCAACTTCAGATTCTACCATCCCAATGGTGGATAATCCTTGTCAACCTATAGAGAATTTAGGAGTTCGGATGTATTCTTCCTTGATGGGTGTATTTGATCTTCCCCCTCCTACAACTAGAATCGATACAATTTCATCCTCCAAGGAGCCTTTACGGAAAGAGTATGTTCGAACTCATTATTTTTTGAGTCGTGGGACCTTACCTTCATCTACGACTACATCAAATGACGGGAAGGTGGGTGGAATAGAATCTCCAATGTCTACAACAGAGCTTATATATGAATCTATCGATAACTCTACAAATTACCATCCCACTCCTTCTTCGGAAAAGGAGTTAGATGGCGATGTGGCTCCTACTTGGACCCTAGACTCCACTTCCACTTTGGATTACTTAGATACATTTTTTCCATATAACGAAGCAAATTCGAAGCAATGATAGTTGTAGATCGACCATTGGAAGGTTTACATCATCGTTCATATTTTCGTCCTCCTTTGCATGAAGTCAGATCTAGGTCCACCAATATGCTTACTAGCAATGTTTGTACGGTTCCTTTGGCTCCAACACAGTTATCTGTTGAAGGTAATATAATGATTGGCTCAATGATTGTACCTATAAATGTCTCTAGGAACAAGCTGGCGGAGCCCCGTGATGCGCTCTACCTCAAGAAGCACTTTTCTTAGGTTATAGCCGAGCAATGGCTTCTCTGTATATTTTGAATTTTTGCACATATTCTATCGGGAGTTTTTGTGATATCGACACTTTTTTGATCTACTTTGGCAAGTGTTGATGGATGACTTAGTCTATTTCAGATTCGCTGATGGTGCTAGTTGGCACACTCGGAACCTCGCTTCCATAGCTTGGGTGATTTATTATCCAACTAGTCATTTGATGGTGTCAAGGGGAGTAAGTATTTGTTCTGCATCAAATAATATTGCCGAATATATTTTCATCATTAATTTACTATCCGAAGCTATTTCTTATGGAATTGATTCGTTGGTAGTATATCTTGACTCACAGTTGGTAGTGTCACAATTGAATAACATTTATCAGGTTTGGGATCCTTATTTATATTGCCAATTTTTTAGAGTGAGGGTGTTGCAAAGATCATTTTTTTTATTACTTATTTGCACATTCCACGATCTGACAATTCATTAGGGGATTCTATCACTGATCAAGCTTTATATTGGCATATCATTCATTTATCAAGATAAAAATAAACATCAAAAATATGGAACTATATACATATATATCATAAAGCTGCTTGTTTGTACATTAAGTGTTTCAAAAATAATATACAAAATCGGGACTAAATGCCCATAATCATTTCTAGCCTATCTATGACCTAGCTCAGGATGAGCGGCTAAGAAGGTGACCACTGCGTTGGCCACTCGCGGAAGAATGTGAACCCAGTCTCATGGTACTCCTACCACGCGGCACTACATCTCCTCAGGTAGGTCTTCTATGGCCACCATCGGTACCTGGTGAGTCAATCCCACCAAGTTTCTTTGGACTGCATATAAGACCCTCTTTGTCTCAGCAACCGCCTCTTCGGCACCTCTTCCGCGACGCCTGTGCCGCAGAAATCCGTCTGGTCATACCAAACCCACATCTAGAACATGATCATTATGTCAGTGTTTTAATCCCATCAAAAATATTTCTAAAATTCATTTTTCATATTTAAAAAAAAAAAACCTTAAAATTGATAAAACTTAAAAAATAGTTACCTGTCTCTCCCCATGCAATGTTTTGTGGCAACACCAAGTCCAGATCTCCTCTGAAATGCATGCCAACATAGGGATAGTCTTCCATATCAATGATTTGTTGTTCCCACCAGGAAAATAACTCATCATCGAAAGCAGTCCTTAGCACATCCTCGCCTCCAAGGCATTTCTACTTATATGATATAAATTTGATTTCACTAGAATTCTTTATCTATATGCTACTATGTGTATTCGAATTGCTTTATTTGTAGGTTCGAAGATCGTTAGGAGTTTCAGAGGTTTTGAACCCTGGCTGGAACTACCCAAACGAAGGACATCTGGGTATGTTCATCCTCTCATAGTTAGCTTGTTTAAGCATGTTTCCTGAGTTGAATGCTTGTTTCTTGCTGTCGATTGCTCCTACTCTACTAGGGTTCTGACCCAAAGGCCTAGGGGACTTATTCCCTTAACACAGGTTACAATAAGTCTTACCCAATAATGAAGGATTTTGTGACAACCTTTTTAGCCCAATTTATATTAACTCATAAAATTATACTCAACCAAGAATAAAGACCACATCCTGCCCAAAGTTGAGAGCCATTTTCATACTTGACAACATGCCCAATATGAATGCAAAAGGACATGGTATTGAATCTACATACTATAAGTTTGTAGGAGTAACACACAAATTATTTATTCAACATATCATGGTGGGACAACACATGGTCTAATTTACTTAATCATACGTAGGCTATATCAATACACTACAAATAAGCAAGATGGAAATGCAATTTGTAGTTACAACATTTACACACATTCTTGAGTTTTTATTGTTACTCATGTAATTAGGTAGAGTATTACTAAAACCATTAATTTGGCATGATCCTCTACCCTCCACTAGACGCATAGTCCTTAAAATGGCACACATAATTAGGAAAGAAAATAAGTACTAGTGAAAATAGAGAAACTAGCAGTTAGTCAACCATTAATGAGGTAATATGCATGAAAATATTAGGAACTTCTACATAACTCACACAAGGAGATATTAGGAACATAATTTACCATATCTTTAGTTTCGTATATCCTACAAACTTAGACAAGGAATACTCAGAATGAGTTCCCACATTCAATAGCATACTGAGTATTAGAATGTTAAGTCAGACTTAAGGAGGCGTGATATCCTCATAGGGTTTTCATAATGGATGCTTTCTATTTGACTTAGGTATGTGACTTGTGGAGCATGGTTATTTAAAATCAATCTATAATATTCAATGTTATAATGCATGATTTTAGCATCATACTCATTATTTCACTACCATGTAGATTAGTAATTATGCACAACACTAATCACAAACCTTTAGTGTATATGGAAACCATACCAAGTGCAGTAATTTGGCAATCATGAATTAGCGGGTGGATAGTCCAGTCATAATTGGAACATAAAAGGAGATAAGGCTATTGAATGGTCATTGGTATAAGGCCAATAATTCTCCTCCCAACCACTAGAAGATTGCTAATAGTGCAACTACCACTCCCTAGCTTATTAAGTATATCTCAACAACAAAAATAAAGGATCCAGAGGTTTGTTCCACCTCCACCTTGCATATATAATTTAAAATATGGCTCATACTATGTTATAGGAAATCCACTTCCACCCATTAGCCAATGAGGTGTTTGCAGAAAAGGTCTCCACCCTTCCTTATTTCCAAGATTATAGAGATTGATCTCCACCATGAGAGGGATTCAAGAGGAAATATCCACCCTTTCCTATTTCAGGGATTCGAGAGAATGATCTCCACCCTAAGAGTGATTACAGAGAAATCTACACCCATCGGCTAACAAGGGACACTAGAGATAAAATATCCACCCTCGGTGAACTTGAACATGGCCATGCAAGGCAAGACACTGTATATTTGACATCTACTAGTTCATTTTTATAATTAGTTTCATATTTTTATTCTTGTACATATGGTCAATAAAATACTCAACAAGGTATTTCTTAGAGTGGGCATTGGGATCAGGTTCCATATTCTTCTCCCCACCACTGACAAGTTGTTAATGATGCAGCTAACACCCCTTAGCATGTGAAGTCTATCCCAATGAAGAAACATTTAGGGATCCAAGAGGTCTAAGCTAACCTCCAACCCTATAGCATAATAATGTTCAAGTATAGGGACTCTAGAGATCTAATTTGATCTCCACATTTTTGGCATATAATGTTCAAGTTCAGGGGTTCCAGAGATGTAATCCCATCTCCACCCATATAACATAATTGTGTTCATGTATAGGGTCCCCATGGATCTAACCTAATATCCAACCTTCTATCATAACAATGTTCAATTACATGGACTCCAAATATCTAATATGATCTCCACCCTTCTAGCATAATAATGTTCAAATGCAAGGACTCTAGAGATCTAATATGATCTCCAACCTTCTAGCATAAGAACATCCAAGCTTATTCAAGGATTCCAAAGGTAGTCTTTCTCCACCCAACAACCATGAGGGATTCTAGAGATACAAATCTCCACCCTCACATGACTCAGGGATTTCAAAGGTATTCCTCCACCCCGAGATAAAAAAACTCCACCCTAATCTAGGAATCCAAAGTTTACTAAAATGAAGGTGAGTCTAGGGCAGTCAAATATTTAGACCCATTCTTCAATGAGGGATTCCAAAGTAATAATACTCCACCCTCATTCAATCCAAGAAATCTAGAGAACTAGGTAGTCTCTCATTTTCCTTTTTTTTTTCCCTGAAACAAGTGTTCAAATTTATTGTACAATGTTGTGAAGCATGAAATATTTCTCCAAGAATTCACACTACACCTACTAGAAGGTGGTTAATCCAGAGTCATGACTGCAAGGTTTCTACCTTTTGGGTGTCAAGAAACTTAAGCAATGGCTATGCCTAACCTATCTGTCTATCGATAGGATAGGATTGAAAGGTCATTTCCCCCCTGAATGGTAGGGTCAATGAAGTCCATGACATTAATAAAAGGCCACCCCACCACCTATTTTTCATAGATGTATGAGATATAGTATTATGGAAGTGACAATAAAGGAGTCCCAGTCATGTTAGATTTCCTAAATATTCATTTTCACCATTGGACCATGCCCTAAAAATCTAGATGCAAATTAGATGCAAAAACATTGAAAGCTTGATGCAACATCTACTAATGGTATAGTACAGAGACTTACCTCTGATACATCAACATTGACTTGTTATCCTCCTGGTACATATCCCCACGATTCTCAGTGGGCTTCCTTCCCTGCAACATATATCTTTTCAAGTTTTCCATAAAATGCATATCTTGCCTCTAGTTTTCCTTCTCCTCTATCTTGCATTATCTTCTGTTACCTCTCGCTTCCCTCTCCCTTTCCCTTTCTCTCACTATATGTGTTTTATTCTATTTCTTCTTGTGTCTTCCTTGTCCCCTCTCACTCATTTTCTACTATTCAACTTCTACTCCTAGTACTTAGCACCCAATACCTTTAGGCCAACCAGAGGTGTCCCCCTGTTCCCCCCTTGGCACTGTCATTGCTGATGGGTTTTGTAGGCAAATACATTCTCTGCCATTTGGCCTCCCTCTCTCTCCTTTCTTGGAATTTTCCCTCTTCTCTCAGTTTTTTCTAGAATCTGTAAGATGTAAAGGAAAACCTCCTCCACCATGTGCTAATAATCCTATAAATATCTCTCTTTTCTTGGAGGATCCTTAACTAAACAATGAACCTAATTCCTATGACCATATATGGGCTTATTCCTTTCTCACTAATTGAATCATATGCTCTATATCAAATCAGTGTTGAAACATATGCGCTATCGCCAATCCTCCTATTGATACAAAATTAGAGTTATAACCTTTTACATTGATCACACATATACAAATGTATTTACACTTAGAAATTAACCATGTAAAGTACAGTTGCATTCATGTTAACCATGTAAAGCCTAAGTAACCAATGCATTTAATTCCTCAATAAAAATAAAAGACATATAGTGTCTTTTGAAGAACCATATACATTCCTTTACATTATTTGCAACTCACAACTATGGATTCAAAATGTTTCATTCACATATATGTGGATAGACATGTTTCCTAACTTTTATATATATATATATAGCTAGATAATTATAGTGGTTTTATCTATGCAAGGTGAAATGATTGTAACATGACTGAACCTTCAACACAACTTATGTGCAAGAGGACTAGGGTCATTACACATGCCCTTATCCATTTTTGATGGTGATTTCAACAAGTTGAAATGGGTCCAATTACCCATCACTATCCATACTAACTTGTGATGTTTCTAATTACTTATCAATAAGAAGAGACAATATCAATAAGAAGAGACAATCAGACTTACCCTCCTATAGTGCACTTGAAAGAAAGCAATCCTCAAGCTAACATAAGGGATCAACCAAGCCACAAATGAGGTTACTCTTTCATAATGATAGTTCTCTATGCAATGAATTAATCTAAATGTAGTTCAAAAAATTAAAGAAAATTTCTCTAACTTAATACAGAGGAAATAACTCCAAAATACCAAGTGCAAATATTAAATATAATGGGGATATAACATGTGTTTTGTGATAAATATCTAGTTTCTAAAATAGTTCTAACAAATTATATCTTAAATGCATGACATTCTTTAATTTAGAGATCAAAATAGGAAGAGATGAGCCATTGAAACATGGAAATTATTCACATAGTTTAGTGACAATTAAATCTATTTTTAAATGGAAACTTTTTTAGTAAACAATTACTTAGAAAATTGATTAAATGTGAGATAAAATAAAAAATTCAATAGAATACCTATGTAACTATAAGATCACATAGTTGATCAAATGAGAAATAATTCACATATTTAAGAGTAATGTTACAACATAGAAAGAATTATTGGCACAAATCTTCCATAAAAGAATAAGATTTCGTCTTAAATATGGATCTCATGCTTTTTCCTTACAAGGATCTCCAATAGTTCTCCTAATACATTCAAATATGTCATTAAATAATGGAGATAAAATAGTGCATGGTCTGGCCTCTACAACAAAGATCTAATCCCAACAGAAAAACCCAACTTCAGATCCAAGAATTCTCATTGATCCTACAACCAAAAATCCTCTTGAAATAGTGCAAAGAGTATCTTATTTGTAGAAAATAGGAACCCAGTTTCCTTCTCCCATCTCGTATTTACAATTACAAATGAATTCCCAAAGAGGAAGCATGTTGTAAGAAAATTTTCTCCATGATCTTAGTGTTGGAAATAATACTGAGAGGGGGGGTGAATCAGTATTATAAAGTCAATTATTCCTTTTTCAAAAATGAATGATATACGCTACTTCAGTAAATTAAACCTGCGTATATATGCAACTCTACAGAAGGAAACCTGCGTATACAAAGTAAACTTTTAAGTTACTTTATCTTTCTACTGATGATTGTTAATCTGTGTTTCAGAATCAAATAACCAGTAACTAGAAACAGTAAAACAGAGAAGAAAGACAATCACACACAAGAACACAAGATATAAGGCGGAAACCCAATGTGGGTGAAAACCACCTACTGTAATTCGTCTCTATCTTCTTTTTAAATTAAAAAATTCTTTTACAATGTATTGGTGCAGTCCTTTACCAGTACGCAGACTACAACCTACAAAGAGCTACAACTGTCTCTCGTTCTCTAGCTTCTCGTGGAAGGGAGCTACAACCCCCTTTAGCTCTTGTACTAGCCAAGATACTAGTACATAGGTGCTAGCCTACAGAAGGCCACAACCTTCTCTTTCTTCTAGGAACCACGTTTCATAAATTTTCAGACTCGATCCATGAACATCAATCAATCATCAAGAATTTCTCCATCAACCAATCTCCTTTCCACCAATTAGATCTGAATCAAGTAGATACTTCTCTGACAACTGTACCCAAAACACAATACCAGAAACCACACACCAAAAACTGAACCCAAAACACAGCAACAATAAACAGAAGCAACTAGATAACAACTTAAAAGTATATACACTATTTCAATAACCTGCAACATGCGTGCATACGCTTCTGTGTTTGGAACAACCTGCGTATACGTTGTTTTCATTCACTGAACCGGCGTGTATATGTGCCTTCACTTCACTGAACCTGCGTATGGATCTATAAAGGATAATTCGCTCTTTCAGATATTCATAATGCTAATTAACCCAGATTATCAGTGTTATAGATCAAGTAAGCGCCACATACAACAGACCAAAATCATAGAAAGATACTATCATTCAAGCTTAAAGATTATGACCCATCAATAGAAATTATCCTTCCTTTTTGCGCTAAGGTTCCTCCTTCTTTCAGATCTAGATCTGCACCATAACCCAATTACCAGTATTCCAGATGTACCACTTTATCAAATATTCAATAATAATTCAGATGATCATTTGCCACATGATCTCCTTCCTCTTTTATAGTCTCAGGTCTTCCTCAATACCATGGTCCAAAACCATAATAAACCAATACCATGGACCCAATACTAGGGATCAACACATCTGACGAGATTTCATGGTCCAAAACCATAGGTTCAAATCCCAAGGACTAACTACCATGGTCCAAAAGCAAGTTCTCCAACATATACGTGCCTTTGTTATGTATAACCCGCGTTTATACGCACCTTACTCTAGATGAACCTGCGTATATGCCTTTTCCTTCATTCTAAAATCCTGAACTAAGATCTGTTACCAAAGAGAGTTGCCATCAAGGACAACAGCAGTGCCATAGCATCAAACCTATGCCATAATGCCAACAATCTCCCCCTTTGGACTTGATGGCAACACCAAGATCCTCAAGGTCATTCTCCCCCTTTGTTATCAAGGGCAAAGGGTTGTGCTCCCCCTGAGTACATGCTGAAATCTCTGTTTTGCTGTACTGGTCATGCTCCCCCTGACTGTAGGCAAGATCTGCAAAATATGTTCTTCAAGAAGAAACATGACACATACATCATAAAAGACCTTCCTATCATCAAAAGACTCAATACATACATCCATCACCCAAACACGTGGGGATCATCCACCCAACTAAGTGGGGATACATCAGAAAATTATATATGACAACCAAGTATGGCATAGTGGGGAAACCAAAATAGGTCGTTACATGACCTTGACATCATAATAGAGATACATGACATAGAGACGAAATATGTAGAGCAAGACTTATGAAAGACACAAATAACCGATAGCAGCAACATCTGTCAACCACCATTCAGATCAGTAACCAAGAATTTCTTCTGTTCTCCCCTTGCCTCTGTTCCACTAGAAATCAACAACAGCTGTTAAATAGAACCAAAAGCTTCTAAGATAATGTCAACAATGCACCATTAGAAGTTATCTACTCCCCCTGAACTAGTGCCAGATGGTCTCTTTCAGACCCATATCAGACAATTTTCAGCCAGAGCCTGTCCCTTCTGATATCGATCAAGCCTCCATATACGTGACTGTCTCTGCAAAAACCAGCGTATGTACGCGGATCCTCCTCAGGAAACACGTGTACACTACTTTCGCTCTGAAACAGACAAGTTTAACAGTAAGATGTTGCATCAACTACTCCCAGCTTTTGTTCGAGATGTTCAAAAGTTTCCCTAGGCAGTGGTTTGGTGAGAATATCAGCAACTTGTTCCCTAGAAGGAACATACTCCAATTTGACCTTTTGTTCCATCACTTGTTGCCGGAGAAGGTGATACTTGATCGGTATGTGCTTGGTCTTTGAATGCATGATTGCGTTCTTTGAAATGTTGATTGCACTTGTATTATCACATAAGATGGAGATAGGTGGAGTACAAGTGATCTGAAAATCCTGCAAGGTTTGCATCATCCAAAGGAGTTGAATGCAGCAAGATGAAGCTACCACATATTCCACTTCAGTTATAGATAAAGCAATCGAACTTTGTTTCTTGCTAAACCAAGATACTAATCTGGAACCCATTAAGAATGCACCACCACTTGTGCTCTTTCTATCATCCATCCTTCTAGCCCAATCTGCATCTGTATAAGCATAAAGAGTGAGATCTGTATCTCTCGGATACCATAAGCCATAGTTTTGAGTTCCTTGAAGATACTTGAAAATTCTCTTTACTGCCTGAAGATGAGTTTCCTTAGGATTTGCCTGAAATCTTCCAACTATTCCCACTGCATGAATGATGTCTGGTCGGGTACCTATCAAATAAAGTAGACTTCCAATCATGGATCTATAGGTTGGTTGATGCACTGTTGTTGATTCATCATTTTCACTGAGACTACATCCTGTAACCATAGGGGTACATACAAGTTTTGAATATTCCATACCATACTTCTTCAGAATCTGCTTGAGGTACTTGGTTTGAGACAAGAAGATACCGCCTTCATTTTGTTGGATTTGCAATCCAAGAAAGTATGTCAGTTCTCCAAGCAAAGAAATTTTGAATTCTTTCTGCATCACCAAGGAAAAGCTTTGACTCATAGCTTCTTCATTGCTGTCAAAGATAATATCATCTACATACACAACAAGTATTAGCAATTTGTCGTTTTCAATTTTTATATAAAGATTACTATCTGTTGATCCTTTTGAAAATCCTTGCTGATGAAGATATTTATCCAAACAGTAGTACCAAGCCCTTGGAGCTTGTTTAAGACAATAGAGAGCCTTTTTTAGTTTGCATACAAGATTTGGATCATTCCCAAGAATGAAACCATCTGGTTGCTCAATGTACACTTCTTCTTCTAAGTCTCCATTCAGAAAGGCTGATTTCACGGCCATTTGAAATACTTTGAACTTCTGAAAACTTGAGAGAGCAAGGAACATTTGGATGGCCTCAAGTCTAGCAATGGGAGCAAAGGTTTCTTCAAAGTCTAATCCTTCTTGTTGAGCATACCCTTTACAAACAAGTCTGGCCTTGTTTCTAATTACTTCCCCATTTTCATTCAACTTGTTTTTGAAGATCCATTTTCTCCCTATGACATTCTTATCTTTTGGTCTAGGAACCAACTCCCAAGTGTTAATCTTTTCGATCTGCTCAAGTTCTTCATCCATTGCCTTGACCCAACATTCATCTTTGCATGCCTCTCTTACATTTTGTGGTTCAGTGGAGGAAAGTAATGCTAAATAGCTTGAAGCTTCTACAATTTTTCTTCTTGTTTGTATTCCTGCCTCTTTTTGCCCCAAAATTTGAGATTTTGGATGATTCTTCTGAATGTACCTGGATGGAGTATTTTCTTCTATCCTTATTTGTTCTTCAGGCTCCTCATGGGTTTCTTCTTCATATCTTTCTTCTTTATCATGAATCTGATTTGATGTTGATGGATAGTACTCGTCATCTTTCAAATCTTCAGATCTTACCTGCCTAGGAGTGTTTTCTTCTTCATCAACCACTACATCAATACTTTCAACAAATTTTCCAAGCCTTTTATTATAACACTTGTATGCTTTGCCGTGGGAGAGTAACCAAGGAGAATGCCTTCATCTGCTCTAGGTTCAAACTTGCCAAGATGTTCATCAGTATTTTTGATATAGCATTTTCTTCCAAAAATTTTGAAATATTTTACCGAAGGAGTCTCACCATACCAGAGCTCATGAGGGGTTTGAGTGCTGTTCACCCGGACATTTGTTTTTTTGAGAATAACAACTGCAACAAATGTAGCTTCACCCGAGAAAGTTGCGAGAGTTCCAGACTCATCAAGCATAGCACGAGCCATTTGTTGAACCGTTCTGTTCATCCTTTCAACTACTCCATTTTGCTGAGGATTCTTGGCTATAGAGAATTCTCTTCTTATTCCATGTTCTTCACAAAAATCGAAAAATTCATTTGAGGTAAACTCCCCACCTCTATCAGACCTGAGGCATTTAATTTTGTGATCTGATTCATTTTCAACCAAAGCTTTGAAGGATTTGAATTTTTCGAAGGCTTCATCTTTGTGCTTCATCAGTCCTATCCAAACCATCCTTGAATAGTCGTCAATGAATAATATAAAGTATTCTTCTCCCCGAGGAGAGCTTTTCCTAGATGGACCACATACATCAGTATGGACAAGCTCAAGTGGCCTGCTAGCTGATCCTTCCTTCTCAGGGAAGTTGGTTCTGGTTTGCTTACCAAACTGACATGATTTTCATATAGTGTTCTCTGGAATTTTGATATCTGGAAGACTGCGAACTGCCTGGTATTTGCATGCTTTCCTTATTTGTGAAAAGCTTATATGCCCCAATCACTGGTGCCATAACTAGTGTTCATCATCCTTGCTCAAATGGCATTGTTGTTGTCCTTATTCAAATATGTATAAATTATTTGGAGTTCTTCTGCCTTTGATCAATGTTTTTCCTGTATCAAGGTCACGAACACTACATCCATTTGATCGAAATATTACTTCAGTTCCTTGATCACACATTTGACTGACACTCAGTAGATTATGCTTCAAGCCATCAACATACAAAACATTTCCAGCTTTGAACTTTTCTTTTAAAATAACAGAACCTTTACCTTTTATGAGTGCAAGGGTGTCATTTCCAAATGAGACCTTCTTCTCCTTCTCCAAGGCACTATATGGCTGAAGTTTTTCTTTATCACCTGTCATATGCTTTGAACATCCAATGTCGATGTACCATTGATTTTCTTGCCCTTCTTCATATAAGGCTATACCACATCTTTCTGGTTGTGGTTCTTTCATTCTCCATGTTTTGATATTTGAGGCTTGCTCCTTCTGAGTTGCCTGTCGAAACTTGCTCTTGCATTCAAAATCTTCATGACCAAAATTATTACAAATAGAACATTCTATTTCATTTTCAAGAGCAGAAAAGTTATTGTAGGTCCTTTTCATGATCCCAATCATACTCCTTTGTTTTTGAGTTTCTCTAGTCATGATAGTTTTGTAGGCAACACACTAAGCTGCTTTGTGTCCAAAGTTGTGATAAGAGAAACATTGGCCATTGAAGAAATTCCTTGATTATCAACCCTGCAGACCGAACAATTGTAGTTTTCATTGACATTCATTCTTGAGGCAAATTGAGAATGATTTACCTATGGTCTATTGTAGCTTCTATATATCCTTGAAGCAGATTGCCCTTGATTTACTTGGTGATCTCTGTTCATTCTTGAAGAAAATGTCCCTGATTTACCTGGTGAGCAGCATTGTGCCTTTGCTATTGATTGTCAATTTGTTCACTTCTCCTTGCTACATCAATATAAATTTTGGAGGTGGATAGCTTTTGTGCTTGAGATGCTTCTTCATTATATCCTAGACCTGTCTTGATTAGTGGAGAATGTTGTACTTTGATAATCTCATCTAACGTTTCAGATCCTTTAACAAATCTAAGATTAAGAGCTTTTATTTTCTCAATCTCTTTTCTAAGTCCCACAATTTCACATTCTAGCTTTTCATGATGTTTTTCCCTTTCAGCCAGTTGAAATTACAGAGTATCAATAATCATATTTTTCTCTTCTAAAGAAATTTTGATTTTAGAAATCTCTTCATAAAGACCTTCTTCATCTATAGCATCCATGAAATCATCATCTTCAAAAGCCATTAAAATTCTATAATTATTACCTTGTTCATCTTCATCACTATTTGAAAAACCATCACTGTCTTCATGAGTGTAATACCTTTTATTATTTACATTATATTTCTTGTTCCATCTAACAGGTTCCTTACCTTTGTCAAGCTTATCTTTATGAGGACACTTGGCAACATAGTGACCGACTCTTCCACAAGCAAAACATTTGAAAGGTAACTTATCTCTGAATCTTCCAGCACCCCGTTGAAGGTTCTTGACAAAATTTGATTCTTCCTCTTCTTCTGACATATGTCCTGAGTCATAAGAATCTCCTTTTCTTGAGGCCTTGAATGTGGCTTCTCTTCTGTCTGATGGTCCCCCTTTCCTCATTTCATAAGCGGTTAGAATTGCGTGTAGTTGCGACATGGTAATTTTCTGTAGATTCTCCTTTTCTTCTATTGCAGAAAATTTTGATTCAAACTTAGAAGACAAAGATCTCAGAACCTTTTCAACCACAACAACCTCTTTTATTTCTTCACCCAAATTTTTCATACAATTAACAATCTCATCTATGCGTAGAAAATAGTTAGCCACACTTTCATCATTGTACATTCTGAGATTTTCATATTGAATTCTGAGGGTTTGAAGTTTTGCTCTTTTTACCTGTTCATCTCCTTCATAGCTCAGAGCGATCTTGTCCCATATTTCTTTTGCGGTTTTATACTGCATAACCTTTACGAATTCTGATTGAGATAGACATCCTAATAGAGTATTGATAGCCTTTGCATTAGTTTCAAACTGCTTCTTCTCAGCCAGATCTGTAGGAGTTGCTGATGGAAAAGTGTACCCTGTATCTATGATATCCCAGAATTCTATACCAAGAGATTGAAGATAGGCTATAACTCTTACCTTCCAATAGAGGAAGTTGGTCCCGTCAAAAATTGGTGGCCTGATTGATGCTTCTCTCTCATAGTTGCTCATGATGATAGATCTTCCTTCAAGCGATCAAGCTTCTTCTGAAGGACCCGCTTTCATACCAATTGTTGGAAATAACACTGAGAGGGGAGGTGAATCAGTATTATCTGGTCCATTATTTTCTTTTTTCAAACCCAGAACATATACGCTACTTCAATTAGAGAAAACCGCGTATATATGCAACTACAGATAAGGAAACCCGTGTATACCATATAGACTTATAATTTAAAATATTCTGCAAATGTTGAACATTAATCTGTGCATCAATATCATATAAATAGTAACCAGGAACAGAAAAATAGAGCAGAAGACAATCACACACAAGAACACAAGATATAAGGTGGAAACCCAATGTGGGTGAAAACCACCTACTGCAATATGTCTCTCTCTATCTTTTCTATTAGAAACTTCTTTTTACAATGATTCTATACTGGTGCAGTCCTTTACCAGTACACAGGCCACTACTTGCAGATAGCTACAACCCTCTCTCGTTTTCCAGCTTCTCCTGAAAGGGAGCTACAACCCCCTTAGTTCTTGTACTAGTTGAGATATTAGTACTCAGGCTGCTACCTGCAAAAGAACACAACCTTCTCTTCCTTCCAGGGACCACGTTTCATAAATTTTCAGACTGGATCCACAAACAACATCAAGAATTTCTGCATCAACCAATCACCTTTTCACCAATCAAACTGAATCAAAATAAACACTTCTCTGACAACTGTACCCATATCATAATAACAGTAATCACACCCCACTTATAAACCCAGAACCCTGTAGCAATAAACAGAAGCAGCTAGAACATAAATCAAGAGATGTACGCTACTTCACTATTCATAAACTTGCGTGCAGATCTATAAATTCATTCTTTCAAACATTCAAATATTAGTTAACCCATGTTATCAGATTTATAGATCAAGCGTGCGCCACATATCATAGATCAAAATCATATAGAGATACCACTATTCCAGCCTTAAGATTTTGACCCATCAATAGAACTTATCGTTCTCCTTGCGCTCAGGTTCCTTCTTCATTCAGATTCAGATCTGCACCATAACCCAATCACAGTATTCCAGATCTAGCACTTTATCAGATATTCAATGATTCAGAAGATGCCTTGCCAAATGATCTCCTTCCTCTTTTATAGCCTTAGGCCTTTCACAATACCACAGACCAAAAACCATAACCATTCAATACCATGGACCCAATACTTGGGATCATCACTTATGACGAGATACCATGGCCCAAAACCATAGATTCAAATACCAAGGACTAAATACCATGGACCAAAACCATAGGATCAAAAACTGTCAAACTAATACCATGAACCAACCATAAGATTTCCCATGAGTGTGCACTTTTCTCTGCATGAAAGTGCGTGAACTTTTCTCCGCATGAAAGAAAATTTTATCTGCATGAAAGAAAATTTTCTCTTCATGAAAGTGCGTGAACTTTTCTTTGCATGAAAGGAACTTTTCTCTACATGAAAGTGTGTGAACTTTGCTCTACATGAAAGTGCGTGAACTTTGCTGCACTATAATTTATCATTTGAGATGAGTGGGTTGCCATCAAGTACAACATATGTATCATAATTCCAACAACAAGAAGGTTAAAGATCTCAGGAGTGATAACGATGGAGAGTGTGTGTCAAATGAGTTTAAAAAATTATTTGCGGTAGAAGGGATTAAATGGGAATTGACAACACCCCATAACCCACAACAGAATGGGGTGGCTGAAAGGAAAAATAGAAGCATTATAGGGGAAACACAGGTGATTTTGCATGATCAGGGCCTACCACTACACTTGTGGGCTGAGGAATGTAACATAACTATTTATTTTCAGAATAGAAGCCCTCTTCGAATTCTTGGGATGAGTACACTGGAGGAGGCTTTCTCATGGAAAAGACCAGATGTGGGTCACTTCAGGGTTTTTGGGTCATCGATATATTTCCATGTGACCAAAGATGCATAGAATAATCTTGATACAATATAAGAGTTGGGGATATTTGTGGGGTACATTGATATCCTACTTGTCGACTAGTAGGATGACAGTGGTTCGCAGGGATGTTAAATTCGATGAAGAGAAGGCCATGTGATGTTCCCTTGAGGGGGAGCTTCAACTGCATGCGGTTGAGGAGATTTTAGCTCCTAAAGAGTAGCCTCAGATTGATGTGGAATAGCCACATGCAAAGGATCTAGTAGTGGAGACATCCACTCAGGCAGAGACTTCTAGAGAGGGGAGAAAGCACACCAGAGAGGCTAACAGGTTATTGCAAGATGCAAGAGAGAATGTGGGAGCAACCACATCACAACGCAGGAAGAGGAGGTCACCTGAGAGGTACACTGGATACATGTCTCTTATGAGCGTATGTGTTGATATAGAGCCATCTTATTTTGAGGAGGTAGTGCAACAATTGGTTGGGGTTGATGCCATGCTGGAGTAGTATGAATCCATTTTTCGTAAAAATGTTTGAGATGTGGTCCCAAGACCGAAAGACAAGTCAGTGGTGACTTCTCGATGGATTTACAAAGTAAAGAAAGCAACGAATGGTAGTGTGGAGAAAAATAAGGCCAGGTTTATGGCCCGAGGATTTTCTCAAGTAGAGGTGATTGAGTATGATGATACCTTTGCTCTTGTTACAAGGTACTCATCAATCAGATCCATTTAAGCACTATTAGTGTAGATGGGTTGGAAGATAAATCAGATGGATGTAAAGACAACCTTCCTTAATGGTATGATTGAGGAAGAGGTGTATATTGAGTAGCCTGAAGTTTTTGAGACCTTTGACCATGAGTCGCATGTGTTCCAACTCAAACGAGCATTGTATGGGCTGAAGCAAGCACCCCGTGTTTGGTACACCGGAATTGATAACTACTTCACAGGGTCAGGCTTCACCAAAACTGAATCGGATGTGAACCTATACCATATTGTGGTGGAAGGTAAATTGTTGATTATTGTTTTATATGTGTTACACTGAATTTTGTCACCTTGACTATCTGCAGTTATATGGCCCCATCAATAGCCACATTGTCCTCTTTGTCAAGCCCCATACCTCTGCTCTTCATGTCAAAACTTCAAAGAGAGAGAAAGTCACTTGAAAACATGTTTATCTCTGGGTACGAAGGTTCTCTCTACCTTGCCTGCGTGTACGCACTCCAAATACATTAGACCTGCGTAGTAATACGCTCTGTATACTAAAGCTAGGGGGTGCGTACTCCTGTAAAGGTCAAAAGGCGCGAGTTTCATCTTAAAAAAGTTACTTGTGGTCACTTCTAGAGCTTTCTAGAAGAGTGTTTGACGTGTTTGAGCGCCTCCAGATGGTTCATGCATCCCTATGATAGAGGAACTTATCCCATCAAGAGAGGAGCTACCCCATCCAAAAGAGGGAGTATCCCATTGATGTTGGAACTGAATAACTTCCTCTAGAATACTATAAATAAAGGCATTGGGCC
>APFE030553183.1:112908-126473 GCA_000404065.3 Pinus taeda
ACCATAGCTATCGTAGATCTTTAGCAAATCGTATTGATACCACTATTGTAGATGTTTCAATTTAATTACTATTATTTATTTCTCCCAGTCCAACATTAGTAATGCAATTTTAATAGTAACATTTCATTTTCGTAGTGATTATGTTGTTTGAATGATTTTATTCCTAGTTTGGTGATGTGGAGATTAGTGACTGATTTTTTATTAGTTGTCAGGTTGAGTTATTTCATTTATGCAAGTGAGAACCTAGTGTTGTTGAGTGTTATTTCCTTTCTAGAAGAGTGATTGATTATTGCTTCCTTCCTACAAAGAGTGGTTTTCCTTTCAATAACTACGTGCAAAATTCTCTTCTTTTCATGCAAGTGTGGTTTTCAGCAGTGACGTTTTTAATTCCAAGATTGAGCAGAGAGTAATTTCAATTCTTGCAAGTGTGGATTAGTCTATAGTAAGCACTAGGATTTAATTTAGGGTTGTATTCTTGTTGAGGAAGCATAGTAGAAGAAAGTATATTAGGAATTAGTCAGTGTCAGTTAGTGATTGTTCCCTACTAATATTGTGCACAATAAACTTGAAATAAAAATACTTACCCTCATTGCTAATTTATGTTAGGGTGGATGCATTGTTTTAACAAGACAATAAAAATCCCCCAAAAGTTTAGCACAATTGTTGGGGAGGTCATTAAGGGTGCAATAACAAAACTAACATTGTATCTCTTGAAGATGCAATGCTAGAGAATTAAGATATGTAGGATACATGAATAAAGAGGTAGAGAAACACGGTGCCCCAAAAAATACTAACCCTATAGGCAGAATGGGAAATAGAGGAAGATGATATCATTATTTAGGACTGGTAAAATTCATCAAGGAAATAATTTCAAAAGAAAAAACAAAATCATCTGCCCTAAGAGTACACTCTCGGAAAGTAGGATCCTCTTGATGATGTTGGACCCAACAACATGTCAGGGGATATCCCCGTTAAGAAGTCCCAACTAGACCTCAAGCCATTTGGTGTAGGAGTCCCAGTAGTGGGGTAGTACAGTATCACCTTGACCACAGTTGCATGTAGAAGTAAGAAGGATGTCCTTGTTGGTACCAAGGGTGTGACCAATACAACAATCCAAGGAAGGTGCATGAAGGGTTCTAACACACAGAAAGTGGAATAAGTGCACCCCTTGTAAACCTATCGAAACGCACAACTTGGAAAGGAACACACGAGAAAAGATACATTACAAGCTGGAAGGCAGGTGAACCAATGATCCAAAGTGATGGTTAAATCAACAATACTTCGCGATAAGATACATACACATATATATAGAAAAGTCCATACATACATGCACAAACAACAAATACATATATCATCAGAGTAACCAAGATAGCTGAAATACAATAAAAACATATGCATGAAATGTGTTGGCTTTGTTATATTAAGAAAGTGAAAGCTCCAACCATACAGACAACTATGACCAACCACTAGTCCCGATAACAGAATGTTACATTCATTGTCACCTACTCCTCTAAAGAGATATACTAGCTCTGCACCGTGGAGAAGCCAAGGATCGTTACAATACACTCCAAGCTTTCTCTAATATACACTTATAAGAAGCTTGGCTCCCAAAAGCCTATACAATGAGTTATTAGGTTCCATAAATAGCAAAAGGTGGGGTGAACCTTGACATTCCCCTTTGTGACTCTTCAACTACTATATGACTGTTACATTCTACTATCAACACTTGTTCTTTCACTGTTACAATATGTTACTTAAATTTTGAACATCTACCCATGTGAGACAAAATAAGCTTGAGTAAGCTAAGCAAGACGTCACTAAGACTCAGACAGTTGTGGGAAGACCAACTCTTCAACATTCCTGCGATGATTGACATTGAGAAACCAATGCCAAGCTGGCTAGTCTATGATGGTTTCCATGTACTCTGTGGTGAGATCCTTCTGGAAGCAAACTCTTGCCTCTGTTGCATTTGGGTACTCTAATTTGGCTCATCTGTCCAACCCATTTGATAACATGTACATCATAGTCCTCAGTGCAGCCGGACCAACAACATATTGATGCATAATGTCTGCATTGATCTCCAAGTCTATGTTGGTGGCTATGTTCATCAACTCGTCGAAGTACATGTCTAGCTCAAGTCGGACTTCGTTCTTTGTGTTCACCTCATTGAGTGTTCCAATGGATGGGATCGCATGTGGGTGCTCAATGACATCCATGCTCCTGAACACCCATGCATGTGATCGACAACACTACTCACACTGTCTGCTATGTGCCACCTGTTGGGATGGGTCTATAACCTATATGGGCATAGTTTCAACAATCTGTGCATGTTGCACCTCCTACTGTACCTGTTCATGTTGCGCTTCCCCCTCTCCTCTGCACAGATCTTATTCTTCCCTAAGTTGTCACTTCAACTCTTGCAACTCCTTCCTTGTTTCCTCCCTCCTTTGTTTCTCTCTTTTCCTTTGTGTGGTCCTCTTGTCATGCTATCACATCTTAGCCTCAACCTCCAAATCTACTTTCATCACAATTGGATCTGCTTTGAACTTGTAGCTTTGCTCTGCCTCTGCACTGTCAACAACCTTCATCTTTCCTTTTTCACATGCAGGTCTACTACCTTCTGTTGTTGCTGATGGTGATGATTGTTGCGATGTCACTACCATTTCATCTTGATATCCTTTTCTATGAACAACTTGGTGTCTTCGTAGATAGGCAAGCTCATAAACACTTTCACAACTGCATCTCCAGTTGCACTCTCAATGGTGTCCTTTGACTCTTCTCTCCTGGAGTACATTGTACTTGTGCTGTTGAGAGGCAGATGAACACCTGTGATACTTGGAAATAAAGAAACAATCATGGAAATAAATATGTCAGTTGAAAACCAAAACAAACTTGAGGACTGAATTGCAACATACCTGTGTGACTGATTGTGAAGATTGCCCAATTTCCACCGGGAGGCTAGGAGACTAACTGCCAAAACTGTGCAAGGCACAGTTCAGGCTATGAAGAGTTTTATTGACTGTTGGAACTATGCAATGCATAGTCCATCATGGCTTATTGAGGACTGAAACTGTGTAATGAGCAGTTTTAGTCAGCAAGGGCATGCAAACTGCATTTCGTAGTTTTTGGGGCCAACTGGGCACTGCCTCCTGGAATTGTGCAGAGCAAGCCTGGGGGTCAATGCTAGCCAATTTTGCACATTTTATGGGAGGAAGGCAGATACTTCATTCTCATGGATGTGCATTTTTGGCTGGGTAAGGTAAGGTTCGGGTCAAGGCAGTGCAGAACCACCAACAGGCAACTAAAAACATGAGAAGGTTTGAATGCATGGTGAGACTGAATATAAGTGAGAGTGAATGATCATGCATGCAAATGGTGAGTGCAATATTCAAAAAATGGGAAAGAAAGCATGTGTGTGAGGCGAGTCGCTGCAATGGCGACCATCAGTGCAGAAACAGTCCCACACATGTGACAACAGTGAGATGCAAAGGAAAACTAAAACAATGCTTCTGCAAGCTAATAGACATGAAAATGACAACAAGCATTCATTGAAACCAAGAAGGCAACACTCACACAAGATGAAATACAAAAAGCGCCAGAAAAGTAGAAAAAGACATGAAAAAAAGACTTAACCAGAAAAGTTGAGTCAAATGTGCCGAACACTCTTAGATGTGATGTGGGATGTCATAGTTCCAATATCAATGTGAGGAATGAGCTCTCCATCATCGAATGAATGAGTTTTGATAAAAGCAAGGTTATGACGCTCATGCCACAAATCTAGGAAACAATAAAACTAGGCGAGAGGTTTCCAAAATATCTTTTGCATGTAACATCCAACTGCTAAAATAGATCCCTAAAATCTAGGGATGCTTTCATTTTATTTTTACCTTTTTGGGAAAAGCAAGCCATGCATGCAAATAAGGATTACTCAGTCCTAGAGGGAACCAGTCAAACTGAGAGCACATGCAGTGGTCTGCAAGAATGTGGACGAGATTTGCGTAATTTCTTGGCTGAGAAAGACTAACTGCCCTCGTGCACTGCGCAATTTCTGGACTGAAGCCTTGGCTATCAGTCAGAACTGCGCAATTCCTGAGCTGAAGCCCATGTCGAGCTGCACTAGACAATTTTTAAGGAGAAGGTTTCCTAGCTAAATTGTGCATTTTTCGAGCCCAGCTGGATTGCACAATTTTTGGAAGGAAGGTTGGGTCCCCTCCAGAATTGCGCAATTTTATGAGTGAGCATCTGAGCCATAAAATTTCCTAAGTCCAGAATAATAGCCTATCGCGGGAGACAAACAAGTTGACATGCATAGGCTGGTAGGCCATTGAAACTCAACTAAAGCCTATGTACTTGCTCAGTGCAAGACATGCTGCTAAGGATGGTTAGTAGGGAGGCTCCAAAACTAAGCTAAGGAAAAAATTTGAAGGGTGGTTGTAGCCGCTACAATAGGTCCCAAAATCATCCAGCATAGGAATTACTTTTTTAGAGAATAAAATCTTAAAGGATCATCTGCATGTGAGTGAAAGCGAGTTTGGAATAAATATCATATATGGTTGAGAAATAATATATATATATATATATATATATATATAATATATATATATATATATAATATATATTATATCTACTGGATTTTGTGCAAAATTAACCAAAATGTGTCCGCAAAAGGGTCATTTCATCGATTAGTTAAACTAAGCATTTAATAATTATTCAGACTTTTAAACCCTACTTAACTAATATATTAAAACATTTTTAAAAAATCCATGAAATCTTAGCGACTAAATCCTTTAAAAACCTTTTTAGATAAGAGGAAAGTAAAAAATAATTATTTATCTATTCATTTGTTTTTATGTAGGTTTTATTCCATAAGTAATAGTCATAATTTCTTTCTTCCTAGAGCTGAGAAGCCAAAGATGGCGAGTTAATAGGATGGCCATCCCAACTAGTAATTATAGGAAGTGATGTGTCATGTTGCCCCTCCAACATATATATCTTCTTAATTAATCGATCCAACACCTATAGGAAGAGTTGTGTCTAGCTAGCCCTACCACACATAAATATCCCTTGTTAATTGATTTAACTCCCATCATGATTCATTATTACTCCACTAAGAAGTTAATACCTCACTCCAATTATCATCATGTACTTTACGAATATGTTGATCCTGAATTTGTGCCTAAAGGTTTTCTTAATGGGCACTTTTCTCCTATATTAGATGTGGTTGGGATGGAAACCTTCTTGTATACCTCCTCTAAGAAACTCCAGTTTCTCTGTCATTTTTTGATCTTATTTCCTCCATCATCATCACCTTGATAAGATAGCCAACCTCAGACTACCATCCTAGGAGCACATTCATTGAACTTCATGTATTAGTGGACACGTTTCTTTGAAGAAAATTAATAGGGTGGATGCCAATTACACTGACATTATTGCAATGTCTTCTCTCTAAAGCATTTATTTCTTCCTTCGCCAACCCACTCAACTCTTTACCTTAGTTTCAATTATAGATTGTACCTATGCCACAAAAATTTTTCTTCCATCGACGAGATGCTTCTTAAAACAAAGCGAGGGGTGGGGCACAAGTGTATATTCACATGGAATCATTGACCTAGTAATACAAGGAGAAAACTTTACTAGGCATCTAGAGCGATCTCCTTGAGGTTGAATAGGAGATAATATGAGAGAAAGATTGTTTCTCTAATACAAACATCATTGTTCAGGTAGCTCCCTAGATCCTAGACATGGAACACACTTGAGGGAAACATAACCAATACCTCCACATCATCAAGTAGTATTAGCACATGAAGACCCTCTCAGGGAAGGTGTTGGATAGAAATGAGGCTAAAGAGGTTATACCACTCATGCTTAATTAACTTTAGCTTTACATGAAGAACCTTCACTGTAGAATGGAGAGGATTATCGATCATTTAGGTCTCCCACTTGATCCAAGGAGCTCAAGACAAGGAAAAGAGACCACTGAAATAGAACCTTTTGACTCCATTTAACCTTCACGATTTCATTTTTAAGTAAATTTTTTAGGACTCCATGTTTAGTTTAATGGGTTGATCGTGTTAGTTGGCTAGCTATCATCATTTTTCGGAAAAGATGATACGAATACTTTGGTTTTAATCTTGGATCTCATAGTCTAATTATTAAGAACTTGATGCACTATGAATAGTCTACTTTCATTATTGAGAAATCAAAATATGTCAAGACTATCTAATTCTACATTTTTATAAATTATCAATAAATATTAACTTTATCAAAAACATTATTCTATTTTTTCTACATTTTGGAGGGTTTCCCAACATATTTTCTGATCTAATTTGGCTAGAATGGATTTCTTGGAATCACAAATTTGAGTTGTAAGATCTTCACAATCTGAGTGTCCCAAGGTATTTCAAGGCGTTAGATCTATATATGCAGTGAAAAACCCATTCTAAAAAAATATTGGCTAAAAAAACCAAAAACTCTAAAACATAGCATGTTTAGACAACACCATTTCTAAATAGAACTAATTAAATATCTTTTCATCCAAAACTTTAATGACACTACATACTAATGATATGCCATTATATGCAAAATATTTACACTCAAAAAATTATTTAGCGAGCGTGCTTATTATTATTTTGATAATTATTATAACATTTTACATTTAAATATATTTTCGAGATACTATAAGCCTAGATCCACCTTAAGTCTATATCTACTAAGTTCAAAGAGGGATCAAATCTCCTTTCACTCTACAACAAGTTTGCATCTCAAGAGATTTGTTCCCTCTCAATCCTTAGTATATTCAGAGCTCAAATGGATCTAAGTTGGTTTAAATATGTCCTTTAAATATGTTATATTACGCATGAATACTATGGATCAATACCATTTGTTCTCATAAACCTAGAGCTGAAAAACCACCTGTAAAAATTTATAAAAGTTAATAAAAATAATAATTTATTTTTATATTTCACTTGGATGGGGGTGTCATGAGGAGGCATTAACTAAGTGTTAGTCATGAAGCACGCGCAATTGGCAGTTGGCATGCTTACAGGTGAAGTTCGTTGGGGAGAGGACAGTATTAATCGCAATACATTGAAGGCAAGTCCTGCATCCTTAATGCAAGCACGCGCTCACGGCACGCAAAGGGAGTTTATCAGTATGGAGAGCCCGCTTATGAGCTCACTCGCTCTGGTTTGTTTGGTCTTCATTTGCACTGGTCCTCGCAGGTTCAGCCACGGTGATAGCCAATGGGTGGTCCTGCTCTCAAGGGCAGCCGCCGTGGTTACAGAACAATCCCCTGCGGATTGCCTTGAGGACGTCCATTCCAGCGTTCGACGCTTCTACGGAGAGCTCGAATTTGGATTTAGCCTTCTGTCTTCGGAGTTTCAGGTATGTTCGTGGCATTCACCCTGTTAATAGACTGGTTTCTGCAACTGCTAGGGAGGACAAGATTGGGTCTTGGGTCCACTCAATTGAGGTGGAGAATTGTAGGTTAGGATCCAGAAGTTGTGTTTCGCATTCCTCAGAAGAGTCTTCCTTCTGCATCCATTCGAGTCCTCAGGCATTTCCCCTGAACCCTCACTTTGTTAGCCTGGTCATTCTGTTGTCTCGTTTGAATATGGCACCCCATCGTAGAGCCACTCCTAGGTGTGGGAGGAATTTGGGATTCCGGGGAGGTTCGGGAGGGAGGGGAAGTTCTGAACCTCGTCGCATTTCACCTTTAGCAACGGTCTCACCCTCCTCGCCACCTTCAGACGAGTCAGGTCCCTCCCTGACCAGTTTGTTACACTCTGCCAGGTTTACTTTTAGGAGTCGGCTCAATAGACCGCTTATCTTGGCCTTAGTCACGGTCATCTTCTCTGAGGAAGAAGACGAACCAGTCATCTCTGTTCCTGCCTCAATGGAAGATCTGTCGTCTCAGAGCAGAGGAGCGGAAGAGGTTATCAAAGACGCCACGGAGCTACACGAAGAGGATGGTCAGGCAGAGAATAGCACCCAGCGGGGCTCTCCTAAGGAAAACATAATTCAATGCGAGCCAGTGAAGAGTTTTGAAAATATCCTGTGCCTTAAATTACCCCCGGACGACAACCCGATGGAGGTGGAAGACGGGGCGATGGTCACCTGGGAGCGCTCCCCGGATCCGGTCAGCGACAACATCAATTCTGAACCCAAGTAAGTGCTAGCTCATTAGTTTGCAGCTACGGGATAGCAATCCAGTTTTGAATCTCCAGGAATCGCAGTCAATCTCGGGGGCTCGTTACAGAAAAATTCCAGCTGAAACAACTCATTTGTAGAATTTTGGCTCGGGCTCTCCTTCCATGTAACCATGCTTTGTCTAGTCATCACTTTTGTTAGTTTTGGGTCCATTTAAAGATGTTCATGCTTTTGGCTATGACCACATCTTTTGTAATCAGACAGATTAGCAATTTTTGTAAAAGCTTCTTGACAGAGGGATTGCTATGGCTCCCTCAGAGGTTTAACCCTCTCTGTACATACTCTTTTTCTTTTTAATATAAATAGCTTAGTCTTTATTCAGAAGAAAATATATATATATAATATTATATATATATATATATATATATATATTTATATATATATATATATATATATATATATAATTATATATATATATATATATATATATATATATATATATATATATAGATATATATTAACTTAGTTAAAATGTTTCTAGTATATTACATTATTTTACAACAATCTATCATATTGAGCTCAAGAATGCCTCTGAGCGGCAAAATAAATGGTTCTGTTATCTTTGTAACCATCCTTCAGTTCTATTCGTTGGTGTCGGCCCTTGCTTCTGTAATATCGTCACTTAGTTTTTGTTAAAACCCTTAATGGGTACTCAGTGGCTTCAAGCCCTCATCCTGTATGGCATTGTCTGGTTATTTTGTGAAAGGGTTGCTCATTGATTCGAACCCTTGTCCTGTAGTTGCTGTTATATGTTGGTAGAAACCCTCGGGTTATTCGAAACCCCTGTTCGTTGGCTTTATTGGGAATCTTCTCTATGTTAATTTGCTTTATGGTTGTAACAAATATTTGCTGAAACTCTGTTTCGAGACTCTGTTCTTTTAATGAAATTTTTGTTCGACAGAAAAATGTGAAATGCCTATACTGTATTTTCTCTATTACAATAGGTTAATGAAATGATTCAGATACATATTTGTTACATTCTGGTATTTGCTCTGTTCTTAAATATGATATGAGGGTTTGTTTTTCGGGTTACCTGAAAGTTTATTTGTATGCCTGAATTCTCTTTCGCTTCTGTCTGGAAATGATATTTGTATAACTGTGCTCTGTGCTTTTAGTAAATTTCATTCCATCTGAAGGTTGACTGCATTCGCAGTTTCTCGTTATCCTGTCTGTAGGTGATAGCTATATCTCCATGCTACTCTGCTCTTCTCATTGATTCTCTGTCTTATTATTCCAACACCAATTTGTTACACAGAAACTATATTATGATGCATGAAAAATTAAATATACAGTGGTGATATGTTTGAGAAATAGAATAAAATGTTTACTTGAAAAAAAATGACTGTCTCCTTTTTTTTCTCTGTCTGAGGAATCGTTTACAATGCTTATCTTTCTCCTTTTAACCTCCTGAGGCGTAACTGTTCTTTTCCAAGTAGAACTGCCCCAACAGATTGGGTAACTGTCCACCAGTTTCTAACTGACCTTAACTAATGCAATTTTTAAAGAAGCTAATTAACTATCACTTATTTTTCTGTTACTAATTTCTATTAAAAAGAAACAGTGCACAATTTTAATTTACGTAATCCTATCAACCTTCTGAAAAATAAAACAAGTAAATAAAGTAAAGTAACTGACAATTCTGACACCTGTCCAGCTAGGCATGTATGACTGTGTGTTCTTGTCTCTCCATGAGACCGTCAACGACCTTCTGTCTCCTCAGAGCTGGATGCTCCTACATCAGGCTCCCGGGGTGGCAAAAAGTCATGGCTCCGTTCCATGAGGTTGTCGACAGAATAGCCTGCTTTTTATATCTGCGTCGCGTTAAGCCACGAACTGTCCTCTATTGGACGGTTCTTCCATTTCACCAGATATCGCAAATACTCCTTCCTGCATGTGCGCTTAGCTACCTGTGTGTCCAGAATCCCTTCGATCTCAACGGGTGGTGCCATCGGCATTTGTCTCGTCCACGAATCTCCTTCACATTTGGTGTCCCACGGTGGCTCTGCTGCTGCATTCTCTGTTGAACCTGTGACATAAGGAAACAAATCTACCATGTTAAAAATAGGGGAAATACCGATCCCTGGTGGTAACTGTAGTTCATAGGCGTTCGCAGAAAATTTGCGAATGATTTTACAGGGCTCGATTTTCTTGAATTTCAGCTTGCTGTACTCTCGTTTTGGAAACGTTCCTTACGTAAGTACGCAAGGACTTCGTCCCCTACGTTGAACTGAACTTCCCGACGCTTTGTATCAGCTTGCTGTTTATACCTCTGCCTGCTGTCCTGTAATTTCAATTTGACCTGTTCATGCAAATTACTCATTTCCTGGGCGAAATCTTCCCCATCAGCGCTCCATTTTTCAAGTTTCCCCAAATCTCGTAACTCATGCACTCCTCGCGAATGCATGCCGTACAGAATCTGGAACGGACTATATCCTGTGCTGCGGTTAGGGGAATCGTTGTATGCGAATTCCGCCTGCGCAGGTACCGGTCCCAAGTCTGGGAATTTTCACCTGTTAAACTTCGAAGTAGATTTCCCAGACTTCGGTTTACTACCTCCGTCTGACCATCTGTCTGCGGATGATAAGCGGAGCTGAACTGCAACTGGGTATTCAACTTTTTCCACAGATTTCTCCAAAAATGACCAGTGAACTTTACATCTCTGTCAGAGATAATGGATCTTGGAAGTCCATGCAACCGCACAATCTCTGTGAAGAAAAGATGTTCTATGTAAGTAGCATCGCTGGTTTTCCTGCATGGTACAAAGTGCGCCATCTTTGAAAATCGGTCTACCACAACCAGTACTGAATCAAAGCCTCGTTGTGTCTTCGGCAAACCCAATACAAAATCCATACTAACTGAATCCCATGGTCAACTAGGAATGGGCAATGGCATATAAAGTCCAGTGTTCTGACTGTGACCTTTTGCCAATTGACAAATTTTACATCTAGTCATGTACCTCTGCACATCCCACTGCAACTTAGACCAGTAATAAAAATGTTGTACCTGAGCAATCGTTTTGTCAATACCGAAATGTCCTGCCAGGCCTCCACTGTGTTTTTCCTGTATAATGTTTTCCTGCATAGAACAGTTGGGAATACATAACTGCCCTCCTTTAAACAGCAATCCTTCCTGTAGATTATAGTCTAACCACATGCTGTTATTTCGTAACAGTGGGTTTTGGTAAGCCTCATAGGCCCCCATAAACTCGGTGTCGGTCGGATACAGCTCTTTTAAATGTTCAAAGCCTAAAATCTGCATCGTGCTTTCCTGTAGAAGCAACGTTCTCCTACTAAGTGCATCTGCTACCTTATTTGATTGCCCACTAATGTTTTTTAGTACAAATGTGAAACTTTGCAAGTACTCAACCCAAGCTACATGCTTATGGTTCAATTTATGCTGCTGCATAATGTACTGTAACACAGAATTGTCAGAGAATAAGACAAGCTCGTTACCTAACAGATAATGTCGCCAATGTTTCAAAGCTTGCACAATGGCGTAAAACTCCTTGTCATAGGTTGAGTATTTCTACCTGCTCTCATTTAGTTTTTCACTGAAATAAGCAATTGGTCTGTCCTTCTGGCTAAGGATTGCCCCAATGGCCGTACCACTGGCATCGCAACGAACTTGAAAAAGTTTGTTGAAATCAGGTAGTCTTAACACTGGTCTTTCAGTAATCTTCTTTTTCAAGATCTGAAAACTATGTTCTGCTGCTTCAGTCCAGTGAAACGGCTGATTTATTTTCTTGATCGTATCCAACATTGGTGCGCAAATCTCACTGAAATTTCTGATAAACTTCCTGTAAAAACTAGCTAGTCCATGGAAACTTCGAACTTCAAATAAACTTTTCGGAGAAGGCCAGCTAACTATAGCTGTCACTTTTTCTGGGTCCATTTTTAGTTCATTTTCTGCGATGACAAAGCCCAGATACACTAATTCTCGCTGAAAAAAAGTACACTTCTTCAGATTAATTAACAACTTGTTCTACTGTAACTTCCTCAACACACTCTGCAAATGTCTGAAATGTTCCTCTTTAGTCTTGCTAAAAATCAGAATATCATCCAGGTAAACTATTACGAACTTACTATTAAATTCCTTCAGCACTTCATTCATCAGACGCATGAACGTGCTAGGAGCATTGCTCAAACCAAATGGCATCACTAGCCACTCATATAAGCCTTTGTTCGTCTTGAAAGCGGTCTTCCATTCATCTCCCTCTCGAATCCGGATCTGGTGATATCAACTTTTCAAGTCAATCTTCGAGAAATAAGCCGCTCCACTCAAACAATCCATCATATCGTCCATCCTAGGTAAAGGAAACCTGTACCTAACCGTAATTTTGTTAATAGCCCTGGAATCCGTACACATTCTCCACTCTCCTCCTTTCTTTGGAGCTAAAACAGTTGGTACTGCACATGGGCTCATGCTCTCTCGAATCAAACCTTTGTTCAACAACTCCTGGACCTGTTTCCTGATTTCTTCATGGTCTTTAGGACTCATGTGGTAAGCTGCTTTATTTGGCAGGCTTGCCCCTGGTATAAAGTCAATACAGTGACTAATACCTCTTCTTGGTGGCAATTCATCTGGAAGATCATCTACCACAATGTCTCCAAAATCCTGCAGCAACTTCTGAACTTTTTCAGGCAAATCCGAAATATGTGTATGAAGTACCACTGCCTTTGGTCTCCGTATGACAGCAAAATTTATTTCGCTGTCCTCAATCTGTTTTATAAACTCTTTTCCGCCTAACAGCAGTGCTTTCACCCCACTAGCTTCTGCTGTATTTTCCTCCTTGATGGGTACAAGCGTATGCTTGATCCCGTCTTTCACAAACTTATAGCAGTTAGTTTTCCCATCATGAACTGCACTTCTATCAAACTGCCATGGTCGTCCCAACAGTAAGTGACAAACATCCATTGGCATGACATCGCAAAGGATCTTGTCCTTATATTTACCGATCTGAAACTCTACCTCACACTGTTCGTCAACTAACAGCTGATGTCCTTTCTGCAACCACGACACTTTGTAGGGAGTAGGATGTTTTCACTTCTTTAATCCCAGCTTTTCTACCATCTCCACAGCTACTAAATTGTCGGTACTCCCACTGTCAATGATCAACTTAAAGCACTTACCTCGTGACTTGCAAACGGTGCGAAACAAAGCCTTTCGCTGATCCAGTTCTACAACTTCTTTTGCTGGTTTTAACAACACTTTATTTAACACCAAGGCTTCGCCTATCTCCGGTGTATTCTCTGCTTCTTGAGGTGTCTCCTCAACATCGTTTGGCTGAGCAACATAGGTTCCTCTCCCACTTGCTGGTTCACCTTCAGGACAGTCATATGACTTGTGTCCCAATTTGT
>APFE030553185.1:0-46442 GCA_000404065.3 Pinus taeda
ACAGAGAAAAAGCAGACTGCTCTGATACCACTGATCCGGATTTAAACAGGAACGCAACAAATTACAGAGATAACCATAAACACAAAGATGCAGTGGAAATAATACTTCATTTCATTAATGGAAACTACTGAAACATGCTTACAATCAGAAATGGAAATAAACTAGCTAGGGCGATGGTAGCTTATCTGTGAGAAGAGATGTGATGGCTACATGCCTCTGAACTGTGTTACAATGAGGCTCGAAGGCCTATTTATTGTTGAGAAACAATGAAAACCCCTTAACATTCCAAAACCTAACCCTAGGAGATGAAACGCCAAACTGTGGGCCCCGTTTGGGGGTAAGTTGGTACATCAACTTCCCGGGGTCGTAACTTTAGCATATGATCTCCGTTTGACGCGTACAATAGCTCATTAGAAAGATCTATTCGAGCACTATCATTGTTGGAACGGCAACACTGGTCCATGTTCCATGGACCTGTGTTGCCCTTGGATTCCCAAAAAACGTCGTTTAGGGCCTCAAAACGACTCCGGAAGTTCAGGACCTGAAAAAATGCTAAAAATAGTAAGTTGTGCTACAATTAAGGAAACTGAAAATGCTGAGAAAGACAATGGTAGGGGTCCAGGTGGACTTGGCAGGTGGCCACCAATATCCACCTGGATCAAAATTATCACCACGATAGAGTATTTGACTCGTTGGGTGGAAGCACAGCCGATGAAGGATTGCATGGGCACGACAACTGTGAAGTTCCTATTTGAGCATGTATTAACACGATTTGGATGTCTAAGGATCTTGATGAGTGATTGTGGTATGCACTTTCTGAATGAGATGATCAACACACTCACAGAGGAATTTCAGGTATATCACTAGAAGAGCACACCTTATCACCCACAGGCTAACGGGACAATGGAGGCGTTCAACAAAGTGCTTGAAAATGCACTAATCAAGGTTTGCAATGCTAGGTGAAGTGATTGGGACCTATGCATACCTATAGTATTCTGGTATTACCGAATGACATGTAATAAGTTGACGGGACAAACCCCTTATATTCTTGTCGATGGTGTGGAAGCTATAATGCTTATGGAATACATCATGCCTACTCTGCACATAACAGTGCTCATAGGTATGATGGATTGTAGAGCCCTAGAAGAGAGGCTCGTGCAGCTGGATGAGCTCGAAGAAGAAATATTTTTGTTGGATTTCACTAGCACGTCCAAAAGGAGCGTGAAAAGGCATGGCATGATCGACAAATCAAGCTGCGCACATTTAAGGTCAATGATCTCATTCTTTTAGTAAGTTTGACAAATTTCTAGGAAAATTCAAGATTCATTGGTTAGGGCCTTATGCTATTAAGGAGATTATCGATGGAGGAGTGGTACAACTGGTCAAGTTAAATGGAGAACCCTTCCCAGGAAAGGTGAATGGAAGTCACTTGAAGCCATACATCGGTGGTCTAGCCATGTGACTAAATGAAAGTAGCATAATATTAGCGCTCCAGGGAGTTGAAAGGAGGTGCGGGACTATAAGCTACACTTTTTGAGTTGGGGAGTTGCACGATTGGAAGATGGTGCGAAGCAAGGACGTGTCACTAGATCCACGACAACGTGGAGGGAGCTATGCTACCCAGGGATAAATCATGCAAATCAGATGGAAAGTGACCATTAAAGTCACTGTTCATGAAAAGACGGTAGAAGTGAGGCCAAATGGAATGGGTGGCCAACATTTAAGATGAAATTTATGGCTTAGATCCTTGAAAATTTGCCACCAATCCAACATTAATGAACCGATTTCGGGGGGAACGGAGAGATTTGATTTCAATTTTCCCTATAAATTACAAGTGGTTGCCCAACGAAAAACACTTGGCATTTTGAGTATTTAGCGATTGAGCTCTAAAGCGCCTATGAATCATGACCAATACAAGATTTTGATATTTTCTAGGGTATTTGCGACTTTTCCTATGGACACACAAGAATTATTAGGGAAGATCGTGTTTGTGCCCCCAGAAGTTATCAATACACAATAAGTAGTAGAGGAGATGTTACAGGAAATGGAGAGAGAGGCTGAAGTAGCTACCCTGAAAGTGGCCGAAGTATTGGCAGAAGTCCCTAAATCCCCGAGAATGTCGAGACCAAATCCAACCCCAGCCAAGGAGACCATGAAGGAAACCAAGGGAAAGAAGCCTACCATCCCGGTGCATGCGTTGTTGAGATGAAACCCACCAAAGCCCACTGCCCAAGAGAAAGGCAAGGTTATAAACCTAGACGCAGAACAGGAGGATATCAAAGACATACCCATGGAAAATGAGGATGTGGGAGTGAAAATAGAGGAGGTTGAAGCCGAGGGTGTGGAAATTATTACACGGTTGTTGGAGTATTTCCCTCCATGCAAGGCTAAGTCCAAGTTCCCAAAGGATATTGATGAAAGTAAGACTCCCCTGAAAAACCCATTACTACTAGATGAGATTACTTTTGATGGTTTGTGTTTGACACAAGTGCCGATTTTGAGGCTTGAAGATTGGGACTTAGTGGACCATGAGAAGTTCCCACACCTGGTGACTGAATAGTTCATGTGCTACATCATAGACACAAATATGGGGATGACTGCACTTGAGCTGCGGAACTGGCTAAGAGGAGTAGAGAAGGAGAATTACTCAACCTACTCTGGGTGCCACACTATAACTACACTGCTGTGACAGTTTTAGTCATCAAGTAGATGTTGTGCTTGGTGCATGATGGGTGTCTATGGTTGGAGGAGCTAATACTGATCACCTATATGTTGATTCACCACATAACACGACTGTCGTATACCGGCAAAAATCCAGCTATGATCTTTGGCAACAAGGGTGGTGAGCTGGCGCTCACAGAATCAATGAAAGAGGAGTTCAAATTGGTGAAGAAGCTACGTGGGTACGCTATCTCCAGCATCTGTAGCCGCATTGTGAAGGTGGCAATGCAGATCCTTGTAGGGAAGGTGATGCAGAAGTGTTGCACTGACAAGGTGCTGGTGCCAGTCGCCGTGCTTGCACAACAGTGCACGGAAGGAGTCCTGTTTAACTGGTCGGACTACATTCGCAGAGAGTTCCTGGCAAACTTCCGTGAAGCACAAGAGAGAATCAAGATGTTCCACTATGCATGGCTCTTGTTATCAACTGTGCTCATAGCATAGGAGCTACCAGAAGAGAGCCAATTCCCCTCGGTCATGTCATACCTTCCTGAAGTAGTGATGTACGCTTTGCTGTGGATGACCAAGGATGCGCAACGCATTCGAGTAATAAGATCTTCTGGATCTTGATGGAAATGGATATTAGGATGGATATCAATCACAGGTCATGATTATCACCCACGGTGTATGCTAACCTATAGAGCTATGCTGAATTCAAAGTTGATTTCCATCGAATATCGATCAGGGCATGGAAGGACCCTGCGCAGAAGTGGTATTATTTGCCATACCTAGCCACAGATGATGTCATCAATGTGATGTTGGATAAATGGCTGGCGGAGTGGCACAACACCATAGACTTAGCGGTGTGTGGAAGAAAGTCCACCACACAAAAGAAGAAGGATGAGGCCAAGTTGAGGATGGTGTAGCTGGTTGAAAAGAGAAAGAAGGAGGCCACTGAGAAGGCCAAGGTAGAACAAAGAGGAAAGGAGGTAGGAAAACATACACGTGGCATAGAGCGGGGCTTTGACAAAGGCGTGCAGTCTCCTTCACCTGAAATCGAAGAAGAGGACACAGAGTAGCACGGTGTGGACCCTCAGGAGATGTCCGACCGCATTAAGTGCTGGAGAGAGCTAGAAAAGGGAGGGTCCAGAAAGAAATCCAAGGCAACCAAGACCTCACTAGACCCTATCCAACTAATGGAGGGAGATTTATATGACATTGGTGACACAGTCAAAGATTTCACCACGGAGGCCCTACAACAATTTGAAAAGTAGCAATAGATCATCCTAGGGGCTGTCCATACTGGACTACAGGAGTTTCAGACCCGCGTGTCGCAAGTTGGTACAGTGTCGACCAGCTTGGCTATCGGCATGTTAGAGGCTGCAGATATGCTGCGCATGAAGGCTTCCAGTGCGTTAGTGCTACCAGATGGAGTACTGACAACATAAAATAAGGCTGACAAGCCCACTATCAGTGCCTTGAATGGAGTGGGATTGAACCTAGTATCACTCTCACGTGAAGCACTCAAACTCTTGCAGGATGGAGTAATTGTCGAGCTAAGAGCCGGCGAGCACTGTGCCCTCCAAGTGATCAGTGAACAGAAAATAAACAATGAGAAGATGAGCTTACAGAGGAATGTTTCCATTGCCACCGAGGTCGAGGTGACCAGCCAGAGCAAGAAGATCATCCAGGTCATGGAGGAGGCCTACAGAATGGTCATGGAATTGGCCATTCAGGAGGAGGAGCTAGTCAAGGTCTACATCCGTAAATTGGCCATAGGGGTGCATGACACTCAGATAGAGATGGCACAGGTTCAGTTGGAGCTGAGCCTACATATTACAAAGTTCTAGTTGAGGGCTCAACCTTCAACACCACCAGAAGTAAAGGAACAACGAGTGGCCACTGTCATAGAAGAAGTTGCGGTAGTGGGGAGTGTAGTAGCAGACTACACACAGTTATTCAAACAATCATTTGAGGTCCTGACCAGCTTACATGAGGACCCAAACATCTAGAGGCTAGATATGAAAGCACATGAATTCCAATAGTGCTATGATGATGTTAAGGGCATAGTGTGAATGGTGGAACTGACATAGAGGTTATCCAAGTTGCAGGAAGCCAAGCAGCTGAAGGAACAAGTGGACGTAGTGCTGCACAAGGAAGAAGTGCTGAAGGTGCAACTAAAGCCTTGGCTGGAGGAAGCCTATGCAATCACAAGAAACATTTAAGGCAAGCTTGTGACTCTGCAAGTGACACAACAACAACTTCAGGGTGATAGCACAAGGGAAATAACAGAGAAGATAGTTGAAGATGCGAAGTAGGAAGCAACTCAGTGCACAACGAGAGTTGCAGTCATCAGGGTCAAGTTGGACAGGCTTCGTGCAAATATATCCACACCTACCGAGTCACTCCAAGGCAAGTAACGATGTTTGTGTTGGGGGCCTATTGGGAGCGAGATCCCCCAAGGGCCGTTTTGGGGCTAAAAGCCCATTTGTAAGTCAATTTTTTGTAATATTATTGTAAAGACTCTGAATTTTGTGGTTGCGGAGTGTGAAGGTGTTATGTGTCACAAAGGGTAGTCCGCCCTTAGTTTTGTAGAGTAAAGTTGGCTGTAAGAGATCTACCCATGGTCCACAGACCATGGGATTGCATAAAAATAGCTAGGCTCTAAGTAGTTAGAGGTGCCAAAGAAGAAAGAGAGTCATAGCTTTAGAGCAGGAAGTCTAAGTCTTGGGTTGTAGCATAGGTAGAGGCTCTACAGCTGAGTGCACAGAGGCCTAGGGTAGAAGTCTACAGCTGAGTGCATGGACCCTTGCATCTGTGTGCGTAGGGTGAACAAAGTCTGTAACACTTGGAAGATATTAATAAAAGGAGTTATTCTACAATTTCTATGTATTTGTTCTGTTGATGGGTTTGGATATTTTGTGTATGAATTTCCTCTATTATGCTTCTATGATGCATGAATGAATACAATTAAATTGAATAATTAAACACAATTACAAATATTATATTACGCGGTGATAACTTTAAGTATTCGGCAAAATAATAAAATCACTTAGGGTAATTGAGGAATCTGCATATCGCACTGCCATAACAGCGCAAAAGTACCTGAGCCTCAGGTTAGGGCTACGTGAAGGTCAATCTTATACTTTCATGAAGGTATTGAAAGTCGGAATAAAGGGTTTGTCTTACAAGCGCAAGAGCGAGATCACTTGTGCGAAGGCAGGGATAGAAGAGATCAAACGACATCACAACCATCTCAAGGTGCGGAAACTTGGTTCTAGCATTCCCCCATACTACTTCAGGTGAGACTTCAATCCGCCCTTAGGTTGACTTCGAAAGGGCTAGTAGTATAGGGATTTGTTTGGCTAGTTAACATTGAACCTAGGTCAGGCCCCCTCAAGCCAACACCAAGTGTTCAACTACATCTTATTTATTCACACTTGTTAGATTTTACTGGGTACCTTGACTCTCATAATCATTATCGGTGAGTAGCCTCGCATTTGTTAATGGTATACATCAATGACCTGTAATCAAACGACTTCTCACATGGTCAACTTTAGATCATTTATTCCCATTGTGTAGAAATTTACCATGGTGGTTGATGAAGACCTCAGGTTTGCATCAGCATGTCTTGTTTCACTTTTCAGTTGCTCCTGTTTCTATTAATTGACACCATCCACCTTATATGTTGCAGTTCCTTACAACGACATCCTATATGTCAGCACCCAAGTTGCGATGTAGTACCATTTATTCCACCATGTTGACTTGGTACTATTTGGATCCGTTTCTTGATTTCATTGGTCAACTTCATATTTCAACATCATTGATCAACTCTTTATGTGTGATATTCAGACATGTAGTTCCTTGATTATGATTAGATGATCCATTATGTATTTTTAGTTCCTTTATAATTGTATGCATATTGGATCCTCTTTTGTCCTTGACATGTGGACATGCTTTACTATTTTCGAGAATGGGTATGCTCGCCTCAGATGACATTTTCTTTTTGATCTCTTTCACTAGCTTGGTAGGTTGAATTACGGTGAACTCCTCCTCGATCTTGACATGATTCCTTCTATACACTTAATATATTTCAGCCATCATGTACCCCTTTTGAGCTCATATATTAAGGGGCATCTGTTATAGCACCATTTACCACTCTTGGTAGATATGATGCTTTGATTATGGCCTAGGGCAACCCTTCCTTCCAGACTTGGTCCAAAATCTAAAAAATAATGTTCTATTCCCTATACGGTACTTTTCCCTATGCTAAAATAGTGTACACACGGGTCAACATATACCCAACCCACATACATGTGTTAAAAACACTTAATAAAAATAAATTTCCTTAATTTAAGGTCAATTTCACAAGTTTTACATGTTACTCTCCTCCTATAGCCCATGGCCCAACTATTTCCCAACTGAAAAAACTAATTTGGAGAATTATAAATAAACCTCCATGGGAAGGCCTTAGGGGAGAAGTTATGAGATATTGATACTATAGTGTGATTATCCCTAATCAAGTCTGACAAAATCCCTGTGCCTCTTGTACTCCCCAAAGTTTCAGGAAACCCTTGTTTCCTTGTTGGATATATCCTTCATCTTTCTTGAGATATCCTTGTGTTGGTGATGGAGGAATATTGTTGAAGTTGGGAAAGGACGATTCCGCTTGGCACCGTAGAAGGACTCAGGTCGTACTTCTTCACCTTACTTGTAGCTTACTTCAATAAAGAAATGTTGTTTTGTTCCCGATATTAAACATGTTTTTGCATTGATTTATATTGTAATTCGTTTATGAATATTATATTGATGCATAATTGTATATGATCTAAAGTTAATATCATGAACATTCTTTATGTCTCTACTGTTGTATATGTTTCATTTGAATAAATTTTAGGTTTCAAAGACATCAGGAGAAGCTGAGGGTTTGCACCTTGTGGGATCTGCCCAAACGTAGGACCTCAAGGTAAGGACACTCTTGCACATTTCAGTAGAATAAGAATTTAGGTTCTTTTCCTGAGAATTTCTTATTGTTGTTTTCCATATGTGTTGTTGGGGTTTTCAGCCTAAGACCCTAAGGTGATCTCACCTGAAACAGTAGACTCATCAGAAGAGTTGGCATCAGGTAGATAGGATGAAAAATCATAGGAGAAAGACTTTGCTCAGGAGATAGAGCAAGAACTTGAATAGATGGATACCAATGTGGAGCAACAAGAGTTAGAGCAATATGTCAACCTCACGCTTCACTATCAAGAGGTCGACCCACCAGCTTCATTGCATCCAGATGAGGAGAAAGGCCCAAAGAACCAAGGAGACACTAAGATCCTTGGAGAGAATACAGAGGGAGAGATGCATAACATCTCATTCGATGAGTCCCAAAATAGAGTTGTGCAACCTTGCAGAGTGTCGAATCCAATAAAATTTGATGAATGGGTGATCATATATGACATGCGCAAGCATCCAGTAGCATTGGCCAATGCTACCAGAGCATATGACGAAGCCACTAGCTCGAGTGTTTGCTTCTTGATACCCGAGAACGAGTGAATGGCTAAGGAGCTATATATGACCAAGCAGGGAGGAGAATTGGTTGCAGCATCCTCCTGAGTAGAGTTGAAGAAGGCAATACTGGATGAAGTATTATCCCTTGACACAGTCAGGCAGGCATTGTATTCCAAGATTGGTACCATGCATAAGGTAGTTGTCCATCTCAATGGTTGGAAGCAATGATGCGCTAGAAGAGCATGTATCTTGTCAAACATGCATATTGTTGTTGATTACATGCAAACATGGAAAATGAGATACAAGTGAGTCCTACTACACTTGCCTAAGATGATGAAGCCCAGGGCGGTCAAGCTGAAGGCACACATATGCAGTCAGATCCTAAATTCTGAAGATCTTACACAACTCATCACTAGTCTACAAGATTCCAATGCATGGGTATTCAAGAGTATGGATGTTGTTATGTGCACTCATGTGATCCCATCTATTGGAACACTCACCCAGGCGAAGACAAAGGCATAGGTCCAACTGGATCTTGACTCATACATTGATGAGTTGATGCGGATAGCCACCAACCCAACCTTTGTGATCAGTGCAGACACCATGTACAAGTATGTTGCATGGACATCTCACAAACTGAACCGATGAACATCTCTAGGAATCCTAACATAATTGAAAATATCTTCATCGGAGATGACTGTTTCCTTGAAAAAATTCAAACTTGTACCAATCTCTTCAAAGGGTTTTGTGATGTGCTCATCTGGTCTTATGAGGAAATGCTTGGAATAGATCCATCTATAGTCCAACATGAGATCAAGACATATGAAAATGCTAAACCTATTGATAAGCCCCATAAATGGGTAATTATATGGGCTCATTTTGCCTCTTATTTTGACTTAATCCACCATTCTCATTAGTTTATTTCATGTTTTTGAATATATTTATGCTAATAGAGTGAATTGGGTTAGTCACTTTGCCATGTAGTCTAATGTGTGCTTTTTGCAAATTTTTTGGCCAATTTTGGACAAAATCAAGGGATTTATGAGCAAATGGAAACCAAAAATCGAGGAAAATATGGAAGAGGATTTGTAGGGGGGTATCTCCTTCATTTATGTCCCCTTTCCTCAAATCCTCCATTAGTAACTCAAAGCACAAAGGTCCACATTGTTGATTCCAAGGGGCATCCGAGCAAGTAAAGAAGGACTGTTGTTTATCTCCACTTCTAGGAAGCCAAGTTCCTTGATTTTAGGAGGACTATTCGAGGACTCCATTTGTATAAATAAGGAGGCTTAGAGCCTTAGTAGGTTATCCAGTCATTAGTAGAATTTTCACACTTTTGTACAACACATTGTTCAACTTATTTTCGAGTTTCTTTTGAGAATAGTTCCTGTAATGTGACTGTTATTTTTAGTAATGACGACGAAACAGTTTTTGAACCAACATAGATCTCTTTCAGAGGGCTGATGCTCTTGGGTTAGTGCCCATGCCAAGATTCCCAACACCTCTTACTGTGTACTTATATGTTTTTTCTCTAGTTCATGAGTTAATTTATGTTGCATAGATTCATTTTACTTTGTTAGATTAGGTTGCTTTTGATGGTTTGCATCACTATTTTGTGTTTCAGTTGCTCAAGTAGGTTACTACAGTGACATAATAAGATCAAAAAGGCTAATAACAGGCCTTGATCTCCTTTCTCCCTTCCTGGGACTATGATTTGAGGTCAAAGCACTTCTGCTGCCACCAAAAACACAATTTTTGCTCTTCCATGGAACTGCTAGTGTGATAACTTGATTTGGAAAGATTGATATATTTGTCCAGATTCAGTTGCTTAGATCATTTCCTGTTCTTTTACCATAGTTCCCTCCGCATGCTTTTCCGTTCAACATTTTCTATTTCTAGGTCAGGAATTAGGTTAACGAGTGATATTTCTTTTTCATAGTACAACTAGGTTTTTCCCACTCAGTTTTGATAAGTAAATTTGCAGATCCCTCGCAGGACATCTCAACTCACCATACATCCATAAAATAGCTAGCACCAGCTCACTTCTCATATATTTCCCAAGTCATTTACGACATTTCCCCAATCTGCCCTAATTTTTGTGTTTTCTCCATAAGCTTCTTTCTTGCCATTTGAACAAATCCAACCATCATGTTCATTCTTGATATTTCTTGATGAGTTCTAGACACCTTAACACCTTCATCTAGCCTTTAGTTCCCCTTTCCTATCATTGTTTCACCTTCAAAACTCCAAAAAATAGCTCTCGGGCTCCTCATGTAGATCCTCCTGTAGATCCCCTGCAGCCTCCTGTAGAAGTTCCCGTGAGTGATTTTTCGAAGTTTGGTCGCTATGGAAGTCTTTATAAGGGTACTAGGGGCTTCTTAGGACCTCTCCACACTTTCCTCCACCTCTACAACAACCAAATCCACCTTCCTTCACCACCAAACCTCTACACAATCACAATTAGATTAATCACAAGCATAATGATTTCACATAAAAACACACAAAAGCACAAAAAGATGTTTTCTTCTCATTTATTTTCAGAAGTAGCTTGAATAGATGAAATTTACCTTTTTAGTAGTCAAGTGAACTTATTTCATCAGTTTCCATCTCTTTTCTTGCAAAAGTAGGGTTAATAGGTAAATTAGAGTTTGCTAGGGTTTGCATTACATTTCAACTTTCCTTCTCTTTCTACAAATAGAATAGCCTCTGTAGCATTAGCTTTCTTTCATCACAGTTAAAAGCATATTCTGAGAACTCATAGAAGTTTGCTTGAGTTCTTTAGTGATCTTCCACTTGCTGACCAAGTGATAGCTTGCAGTAAGAGCTAGTACTTGTGCATACAACATTGTCACTTCCAAGTTTGTTACAAACTACCGAGTTGATAAAAGTAAAGGAGGAAGCCCCAGGAGTTGCAACATTATTGCTGCAATACTGGTGCTCACCACCTTTTTGGTGCTGTTGCTAGGGAAGAATCAGAGTATTTTGTGATTACTACTTTTCTTCTATTTTCTACTGCAACATTCTGCTAAGTAGTTTATTTCTGCAAAAGTAGAGTAGTTGTTTCATTTCAATTCTACAATTTCAATTATGTAAAAGTAGACTAGGCATTTCCTATTTTCATTTAAATTTTGAAATTTCCATTTCAACAAAATATATTAGTCATTTCCTACTTTAATTTCAATTCTACAATTTCCATTTCAGCAAAATAGATTAGTCATTTCCTGCTTTCATTTCAATTCTGCAATTTCCATTTCAACAAAATAGATTTGTCATTTCCTGCTTTCATTTCAATTCTGCAATTTCCATTTCGGAAAAATAGATTAGTCATTTCTTGCTTTTATTTCAATTCTGTAATTTCATTTGAGCATTTTCATTTTAGTTAGTTGCAATTTGTTGTTCAATCAATTTCAGTTTTGCAGGTACAAGAAAAAAAAAACTAACAAAAATCACCCATAAAGATATTTCCTTTCATGCCTCATAGGAACAGAGATAATTTAGGAAATTTCGTACCCAACACCCCCACCACATCACTAAGTCACCCTTCTCTCTTCTTCAGTGGTAGTGATCTAGAAGAACCTATAGGTGAACCACCAGAGATATATGAAGATCCTATAGCAGAAGAAGAGCAAGAAACCATTCCTCCCGAAACCATCGCTGAAAACAGAAGCGTTAAAGGAAACAGGGAAAGAGTAGAGGGTACCTTTACCATCTGAGAGACTAATGGGGACACTAAAATGAAAAGCATAAGTCCCTTAACCTTACCTCACTTCCATGGGTTGACTACCGAAGATCCTGATACCTTCTTGTTTTATTTTGTTGTTATCTGTCGAACCTATGACTATGCAGAAGATGAGCAGAAGTTCAAATTGTTTCCTTCTACCGTCAAGGATGCAACATTGCGTTGGTTCATGGGGTTACCTGGCAACAACATCACAACTTGGGATTAGATGCAGCAAGCCTTTAACAACAAATACCGAGACTGTTATAGGTCAAAGGATACCAAGGAAGAAATCTTTTGAATGACCATGGGAAGCGATGAATCCTTAGAAGATCATGAAGAGAGGTTTCAGCTCAGTTATAAAAGGGCCAGGTGCACACTCGACCCCACATCTCTGAAGTTGGTCCTCCTCAAAGGGGTCCCATAAGACCTTCTAGATACCCTCCATTCGCTGGCTGGGGGGGACATCTACCAACTACCTTATGATGACATAAAGACTGTGTTTTGAAACCATTCTAGGGTTGCGAGAAAGAGAGGTAGGGGAAGTCAACACTTAGCCAGAAAATCCTCATCCAGTTCATTCGTTAGAGGTGAATTTAAAAATTTGCTAGAAGATTTTAAGAGTGAGATGAGGTAGACTCTTGTCATGTAAATGGATACCTTGCATATCAAAAGAAAACAAGAGGAAGCAGAGAGGGCTTTGGCCATATTTTCTCCTAGGTGCACCAGAAGGCATCCTAGGAACGAATGTCCATTGAACTCTATAGAAATGTGTTTAGTCTGTGAAGAAGACCATTTTACGAATCAATGCCCTTCCTTGCCTAGACTTAAAGCTCAATACCAGGGGACTAAAGTAGCCACTGAACCACTTTATTTCATGAGCCAAAGGAGGCCACATGGGCCCAGACACTACCAACAGGGAATGCAAGGGACATCCCAAACATATTACAACCCTAATCAAGCCACTTCCATGCCTTCTTGGTGTCCCCCTACTCATCCTTCCTGGTCCACGCCCCCTCCTTGGTCATATCCATCTCAATACCATGCTCAACTAGCTGCTCATTCGTTTCACTCTTATTCTCAACCGCAACCTCAGTGGAATGAACCTCATGAAGGGTGGAGGGCCCAATACAACTCTCATCCCACTCTTTTGCCTCCAACACCTACACAACCACAACCATTGCCTCCTGCTCCACCAAGGCAGCCAAAAATACCTGCTCAACCAAACCCGAACCTGAATAACAAACAGGCCCAACAGGTATATAGTGGGGAAACATCATGCCCGACCTATGCTATGGAGATTCAGGAGATTAACCTATGATTTAGAAATCTTCTCCCAGATAAATAACCTCCCCCTAAAGAGGATGAGGAAGAAAAAGAGGAAAGTGAACCAAAAGCCATTCGACCCTGTCTTAAGAGATTAATTGGCACAACACAACCTACCCCAGAAGAAACTAAACTTCTGGGAGAATTGAAAAAATTATGTGTAAAGATACCACTTCTCCAAGCCATAAAGGATGTGCCTATATACAGCAAAATGATCAAGGAGAAGTGCTTCAGGCACCCAGGCAGGCACAGGAGAGATGCCCCAACTATCAATGTCATAGGAAAACTATCCAACCTGATGTTTGGGTAGGTAATCTATCCGAAATATCTAGACCCTAGAAGTCCTGTAGTCGATGTCCACATCAATGGCACCGTAATCCCCCATACCCTAATTGATCTAGGAGCTGCCATTAATGTGATGACCAAGGACACTATCCTTAAGCTCAACCTTCAACGCTCCTTGAGAAAGACCACAACAATTCTACAATTAGCAGACCGCTCCACTGTTACCCCTGAAGGGATTGTGGAAGAAATAATAGTGTCCATCAATTCTTTGGAGTACCCTGCTAATTTCATGGTTCTCCAACCAAAGGCAAAGCTTACTAGGCATCCTCTCATCTTGGGTAGACCCTAGTTGGCTATTGTAAATGCCTACATCTGTTTTCGAGCAGGGAACATGACAATCAAGAATGGGCATATGTCCAAACAGCTAGTTTTATATCCTCCTACCCATCCTTTGTTAGAACATGATTTACCTCTTTGGTTGAAGGAGGAAGATGAGGATGAAGTCTATTCTACACCACTATGTGTAGTGGAAGCTACAATTGGAGGGGGGACACAAACCTAGGATGATCTTATTGAAACCTTGATTCAGAATCCACCCCCAATGGGTTGCCATTAGAAGAGCTGGTGGAAGAAACCCAAGCCAATCCTTTAGTTGATCTCTATGTGGCTGATCCAACCTCTCTCCGAGTTAAGAATGTGGAATTCGGCCCAGAAAGAACCTTGAAGATCAACTCATCCCTATCCATCTCTGAGGAGAAAGAATTGTGTAGCTTATTGAGAAATCACTTAGATGCTTTTGCTTGGTTCTATAAGTAGATGAAGGGAGTGCACCCCTCAGTCTACACTCATCACATTTACATTAAGGAAGATTGCAAACCAGTCAGATAGCCTCAAAGAAGGATGAATCCATCCCTTAAGGACATTTTCAAAGAAGAACTGCAAAAGTTACCGGATGCAGGATTCATCTACCCTATCTCTGACACCGAATGGGTCTCTCCTTTGGTGCTAGTGCCAAATAAAAATGGGAAGTGGAGAATCTATGTCAATTATCAGGAACTAAACAAGGCCACCAAGAAGGACCATTTTCCTTTTCCTTTCATAGATTAAGTGCTAGATGGCCTGGTAGGGAAGAAGTTCTTCTCCTTCCTAGATGGGTTGAGCGGGTACAACCAGATCCAAATCAAATCAAAAGACCAAGATAGACCACTTTCACTTGTCCTTGGGGTACCTTTGCATACGAGGTCCTTCCTTTTGGATTGTACAATGCTCCCACCACTTTCTAGAGAGTAGTACTAAGTATATTTGCTGAACTGTTTAATGATGCAGTGGAAATCTATATGGCTAACTTTACTCCTTATGGTTCTAACTTCTAGGAAGCTTTGTCTAACTTGGGAAAAGTTTTGGACAAGTGCATTGAAATGAACCTGTCCCTCAGTCCTCAAAAATGTGAATTCCTAATGACTGAAGCGACCGTGCTAGGTCATGCAATCTCTCAGCAAGGATTACAGGTGGACCCCAACAAAATTGTCATCATCTAAAGGGTCCCACCTCCGCAAAAGGTAAGAGATATTCGAAGTTTCCTAGGTTTAGCAGGGTGTTACAGAAGATTCATTAAGGATTTCAGTAAGCTAGCCTCTCCATTGTTTGGTCTTTTGGGAAAAGATGCTGAGTTCATATGGACTAACAACTGTCAAGAGGCTCTAGATACCTTGAAAAGTAAACTGGTGACTGCCCTAATTTTGAGAGGTCCAAACTGGGCCCTACCTTTCCACATTCATACAGATCCCTCAAATAAAGTGATAGGAGTATCCTTAGGGAAAATCGATGAGAAGTTGCCTTATGCCATATATTTTGTAAGTAAAAACTTGTGGAAGGCAAAACTAAAATACACTGTAACCTAAAAGGGGCTCCTAGCTATAGTCCATTCCCTAGATAAGTTCAGAGACTACATCGCCAAATATCAAACATTTGTACACAGTGATGATGCTGCAATTAGGTATTTAATGAACAAACCAGATTTAAATGATTGTATTATTGGATGGTTACTTTTATTGTTGCAATTTGATTTAACCATTGTTGATAATCTGGGTAAGGAAAATGTTGTTGCTACTTTTTTGTCTAAAATAGATCTGCCTGCATGTGAAGAAGGAATGGTGGATGATCAAATGCCAGATGAAAACCTGTTTTCTATGTCAGTACTCTCTCCATCATTTGTTAATATAGCAAATTACTTGGTTTCAACATAGTTCCCGCCACACCTGTCCTCAAAAGAGAAGAGCAAGATCGTGAGAAAAAGCACCCCTTTCACCTAGATTGGGGTCAATCTCTTCAAACTTGGCCAGATCAAGTTTTGAGGAGATGTGTCAGGGAGGAGGAAGCTTTTGACATTCTCCTAACCTGTCATGATGGGCCTTGTGGGGGCCATTTTGTAGCAAAGAGGACTGCCTTCAAAACCCTACAAGCGGGTTACTATTGGCCCAACCTTCACCAAGATGTAAGGAGATATATCAACCAATGTGACCGATGCCAAAGGATGGGGAAACATACTCCAAGGGATGAGATGCCCCTGCAACCTCAAGTTACTTTCAAGTCATTTAAGAAGTGGGGCATGGACTTTGTTGGTCTTGTCAACCCTCCTTCAAAGAAAAAATCTTACATCATTGTCTGCACTGATTATCTGACAAAATGGGCAGAAGTAAAGGAAATCAAGGCACTGACAGAAGAAAAAGTAGCTAAGTTTTTGAGAGAGAATCTCTTCTACAATTTTGGATATCCAAGAGAATTAGTCACAGACCAAGGGAGTCAGTTTACCTCCAATCTGATTGAAGACCTACTCACACATCACAAAATTAAGCACAAAACTTCCACCCCTTATCATCCGTAAGCAAATGGACAGGTGGAAGTCACTAACAGAGCTTTGGAAGGAATTTTGACCAAGGTAGTGAGCAGCAACAAGAAATATTGGGCAGATCGATTAGTTGAGGCCACCTGGCCCTATAACACCACTGGAAGACCACCACAGGGTTCACACCCTATGAGCTGGTCTATGGGAAGAAGGCTTTGCTGTCAATAGAATTTGAATATAAAACACTAAGGATGGTAGCTCAAATGTACCTAGATCTCAACCATGCAAAAAAGGAAAGGTTACTTCAGCTAAATGGATTAAATGAACAGAGATTGCAGGCCCTTCTCCACTTAGAGGTAGTCCAGCTTCGAAGGAAAATATGGTATGACAGACACCTCAAAGAGAAACAATTATAGGAAGGAGATTGGGCGCTGATGTATGATTCAAGATATAAATATTTCAAGGGCAAACTAAGGACAAGATGGCTGGGACCGTACACAGTAGAAAGGTGTAATGAAAATGGTTCAGTTTTGATCAGGACCATTGATGAAGAAGCCATCCCCATGATTTTCAATGGGCGTAGGTTGAAGATCTACAGGAAGCCCCTCTCCAAGCAAGAATTCATTGAGAATATGAGTAAAATAGTGTTGGTAGTGGAGCAAATCTCTGCCTCCACTCCACCCATGCCCAAAAAAAAGGAGAAATACAAAAAATAAAAAGGAGAATAAAATACCCTGGGGTGAAAACCTCCTCTTAGAGGCACCTAGGGAAGGCAGTAATGGTGAAAACCTTTTGGAGGTGCCCCAATTGTCTCTTAAAAAAAAAAGGAAAAATGAAAAATAGAGAAAAAAGAAAAAATAGGAACAAAAAATTAATTTTTTTTTTTAATGCATTGCAGATTGCAAGAGGGCCATAGAATAAAAAGGGTCCCCCCTGCCACCATTCATCCTCTTAACTCACTGTTCCACACTTGCACCACTGCATTTCCACTTGATTCTTTCTTCCCTTCATAGAAAACATAGAAATCTTGTTTCTTTTGCTTTAAAAAAATTGAAGAATAAAATGGCAGCATCTTGAACTTAACTCTTACCTAGTGTATACTACCTACTTTTCCCTTTCCTTCAGAGCCTTCCTTAGCTATCTCTCTAGTCCCTACTCAAGCCTCAACCAAAAGTTTTAGAGGGAGAAGTAGTTACAGAAAATCCTTTAGGATTCTTGTAATAGTTGATCCCCTTAAAAATAGAGCTCTAGAGGCAGGGACAATGCAGCCATAGGTGTATAAAACACAGAGGGAGCTGGACCTAATTAAAGATCAAGAGTGTAAGGTAGTTGAACCACCAATTCAAAAGCCACGGGTGCTAGCAGCAGCAATCCATGAACAAAACGCCACAATTTGAAGCATGCAACAACAAGGTAGCGACTAACAGGTAAGTGACTAAACCTGTTCCTTTGTTGGATGAGTATAATTTCAAAAACTACATGGATAGTGAGATGGTTGCAATTAAATGAGATCAATGCCCAGCTAACTGGCCATCCTCGTCTATTTCAAACAACACCCTCGTCCAGTTCAAACAATACCCCTCGTCTAGTTCAAATAGAGCCTCATCCAGTTCAAACAACACCCCTCGTCTAGTTCGAATAGTGCCTCATCCAGTTCAAACAGCGGTCGGTGGGTACAATCGGCATGTGTCTTCAGTAAATTTAGGAAAGAAAACTCAAAATAGGTAGTGGTGGCAGAATATAATGAGAATGTTGGAAGTGATTGCTAGCAGGCGACATGAAGATTCATAATGGCACTGAAGTAGGGACCAACGGTCTAGATGGGGATAACGTACCCTTCTTGCCACTTCACATTGTCACTGTAGAACACTCCCGTAAGCTTAAGTACGTTGCATTCGACCACCTCCACCACCTTTGTTTGCATTGGTATCGATAAGCTCTCGACTGTAGCAACCTACCTACCACATTCAAAATCTCGAAATAGTCTCTCTGCCAGTTTAAGAACCCTTCCACTTATCGGGCTCTACAGGAGCATTATCACACTCTACAAGAGCAGAAACACAGTCCTACATGAGCCCTTCTATAGGAGGGCAAGTGAGTAGCATCGCAGAGGAAAATTCAGGGTTATTATGCCAAATTCAATCATGAAAAGGTAGGCTCAGTAAAACCCACTCTGCATTTCATATATCTACAAAAGGTGGTGGGATTCGAAGCAAAGTACTGAGTTGAAAATAAAGGAAAAGTGAGAATAGAAGTTTGCCTGTGTTTTTTAGAAATATATACATTTTTTCCATTTACTCTCTGAACTCAAATTCTATCTCTTTCTCCTTCGTGGTATTCTGCTATGTAAAGAAAGGATGCAACCATAGAAAATCAAACTTGTAAAAAGGTAAATTGCATTGGGTAGTCTGTTTATTTTGTGAAAAAAGAAAAAACATTGTTCTGTATACTCTCTGTTTTTTTCAAGATATTGTTTCCCTCATACAGGCCAAGAAGTAAATTAAGGTTGAGAACAGAGTTTGAAGGGAGGAAAGTTGTAATTTGTTTTTATTAAAAAGGAAGAACATGGAAAACTCTCTCTTTGGTTCTAGAAAAACCCTTAGTTGTTCCTCTATTTTCAGGTTTGAAATTTGCTGCCTTCCTCCTCACCTGAAACATTCAAGTAGTCTCTGAATATCGTGACAAGGGGTTTTATGAGGAAGGATCCTCTAAATTAAACTAAGTTGCATGAACATCTAGAAGTGGTAGCCCTCTTTACCAAGGCAAATTGGTTGCCTTTCTTTGAAAAATTTCTTGGGTATGATGAGGAAGTCACAGAGGAATTTTTACTGTCTTTAAAACCTCATTCAAAAATCCATGCCACCATCAGTTTCATTGGTTTAACCATAGAAATCACACCAGAATTCATCAGTAGGGTCACCGGTCTCCCACTTGGGCTCCCCTGGAGCAAAGAAGAAAAACCACTAGGTCAAGTTGCTAAGAAGACCTTTTTCCAGCCTAATGAACATCCTGTGGAGGATAAGAATGAGATTAGAAGAACAAGTATACCTTATCCATGAGGTGAGGTCAGCTATCAGATCATGAAGTATATCTCCTATGAAGGAAGATACAAAATCATTTATGGGTATCATTTCAAACTATTACATGAACTAAGATATGGCATGGACCTTCCTACATCCAGAAAACTTAATCTTTCATATTTTCTCCTCCAATCCTTAATAGAGTGTAGCAAAAAATTGAATGTAGGGGTTCCAAACCAACTGGCTCACCATGGGCTCATTAAATTGCTGGTGGAGGATGCCCTCCACACTTACACAATCCCTATAGCCTGGGAGATTTTCAGGAACATGACTAAAGAAGATGATATAAAGACTCTCATTGATGACCTTATTCCATCTGGAAGTGAAGAGGAGGACCAAAAAGAGGCTAATAATGGAATCCATGAAGAAGAACAGAACATTCAAATGGAAGAAGAAGAACCCCACACAGAAGAAGAAAAACAAAGAGGAGAGAAGAAACATGACATCGCCAAAGATAAGCCTCAAGCAGAGAAGAAGACAGAGTCAAAAGCAGAAAAATGGAAAACCACAACAGAGAAAAAGAAAAGGATAATAACTGAAAAGAAGAAGCCTAAGACAACTTGGAAAAAGGTTTCCACAGTAAAGGTAGAAACTTAGCAAGCAGAGGAGAAAACAGAGTCGAGACAATAGACACAAAATCAGTAGAAACATGAAAAATAGTAGATGAAGAAGAAGAAACACAATAAGAAGAAGTGTCTCCTAAGACACTAAAGAGAAGCAACATCTATTCTTGCTGCACTTAGTACTCTAGCCAAGCCCAAAGGGAAAAGAAAAAAATAACCATCTATGTACATCAAAGCTCAAAAGAGCGCCAGAATCAAGATGGGGAAGCCTCAGCCACCTTCAAAGGAGCCCATCATCATTGAGGATGTACCTACTGCAACAAAGGAGGAATCTCCCTCCAAAAGCCCCATCACTTACGAGAGAGGAAGTCCTAAGACCTCTACTTGGAAAGAAAGGATCAAACTAATGAACTCCAAAACAGTCCTACAGGAGTCACAGACCTCTCTACAGGAGACACTGGCAAAGCTCAAAGAGATTGAAAAACTTGAAAAGAAGGTAGAAGAATAGGCCAAGGAGGAAGGCAAGGAAAAAGAGATACCAGAGCTTGGACCTCAGCCTAACTTAGGCTCTTACTACAACCTTCTAGAAGGTGGGAAGATCACCACAAAAAGGTTTGCAATTCCTCTTTTCCTCGAGTTGGAAAAGGAAAGAGTCAAGACCCATAAATGGATTTAGATTGCAAAATCAAAAGGGGTGGAAGACAATTGGCACATGGAAAACAGGTTGAGAGAGATGGGTAGAGAATTGATCATGGTCAGGCATACAGAGAGCATCAGAAGAGCTCAATTAGAAGTAGAAAATGAAATGTTGAAGAAGCAACTACAAGAAAGGGAACCCCAAATAGACAGTGAGGCAGCAAAAAGACAGCAACAGGAAGAGGAACCCTAGGTAGACAATGAGACATTGATAAAGCAACAATAGGAAAGGGAATCCCAAGAAAAAAATGAGGTATTGATTTTGAGAAGGAAACTACAATAAAAGGAAGCCTAGTTAGCTTGCATAGCCAGCTGGGTTATGGAGGCATTATAGTGTAGGCAACCAGCCAAATCATATGCAGTGTACCTCAAGAATCAGTGCCTCTAATTTCAGATTAAGACACTGGCCCAGAGGGGCACAATGCCTTTTTAGGATTATGGCCAATTCATGCATTTATGTGGTCATAGTTCAGCTGAGGATAAAGCGAAGCTAGTAGAATTTTACCTGCACAACATGGCACTTATTGACATGAACTTATGGGATCCAAATGTTGTGTTGGGAGACTTGCAGGTGATGGCTATGGCATCTTGGATGAGCCATGAAGAGAAAAGGGCAGTGGAAATCCAGAAAATGATGGAAAAAGAGCTGAGATAACTGCTCATGATTAGGGCAGAACCAACAAACCCTTTAGCACTCATCTATGCCCACCAACACCTTGCAGTTAATCCTTGAGTTGTCCCAGACTATGTTGATAAGTAGGCCCAGGCTATTGCTCACTTCGAGGACATGGAGAGATTTTTCGGAGATGACTGCATTCATGCCTACATGAGAAGGTGGAATATATTGCCACACAGCATAAGGATCGGGGAGTATCACTCCCCAAAAAGGATGAGGGAAGCCATGAGGAGAGTGCCCCTGTATAAGCACTCAATGCAAAGTTTGAAGGCCAATTGGATTGGCCTTAAATTCAGTCCTCCACTTCTGCTAGGATTGCTGGAAGGAGTAAAAGAAGAGGAAGAACATAAATAGTGGGAAGATAAAGAGGAAGATATCACATCAGAGGCATGGGATGTTTGGGAATCTGTGAGGGCCATCAAGGATGAAGAGTTAGGTTAGTTGCTCAGAAGATGAGCAACCCATTCAGTAGGGGGGTGATGATGAGCCCCAGAAATGGGTAATTATATCGGCTCATTTTGCCTCTTATTTTGACATAATCATCCACCATTATCATTATTTTATTTCATGTTTCTTAATATATTTATGCTAATAGAGTGAATTAGGGTTAGTCACTTTGCCATGTAGTCTAATGTGTTCTTTATGCAGATTTTTTAGTCAATTTTGGACAAAGTCAAGGGATTTATGAGCAAATGACAGTGAAAACTGCAGGAAAATAGGGAAGAGGATTTGTAGGGGGTGTCTCCTTCATTTATGACCCCTTTCCTCAAATCCTTCATAAACAAGTCGAAGCACAAAGGTCCACATTGATGATTCCAAGGGGCAATCGAGCAAGTAAAGAAGGACTGTTGTTTATCTCCAGTTCTAGAAGTCGAGTTCCTTGATTTTAGGAGGACTGTTGGAGGACTCCATTTGTATAAATAAGGAGGCTTAGAGCCTCAGTAGGTTAGCCAGTCATTAGTAGAATTTTCATACTTTTGTGCAACACATTGGTCAGCTTATTTTCGAGTTCCTTTTGAGAACAATTCTTGTAATGTGACTGTTATTTTTGGTAATGAAGATGAAACAATTTTGTGTCAGTAATGATCTCTTTCAGAGGGATAATGATCTTCGGTTAGTGACCAATCCAAGCTTCCCAAAACCTCTTATTGTGTACTTATATGTTTTTTCTTCAGTTCATGAGTTAATTTATGTTGCATAGATTCATTTTACTTTGTTAGATTAGGTTGTTTTTGATGGTTTGCATATATTTTTGTGTTTCAGTTGCTCAATTAGGTTACTGCAGTGACAGAATAATATTCAAAAAGGCTAACAGCATGCCCTAATCTCCTTTCTCCCTTTTTGGGACTATGATTTGATGTCAAGGCACTTCTGCTGCCACCAAAAACACAATTTTCGCTGTTCCATGCAACTGCTAGTGTGATAACTTGATTTGGAAAGATTGATATATTGGTCTAGATTCATTTGCTTAGATCATTTCATGTTCTTTTACCATATTTCTCTGCACATGCTTTTCTATTCACAGGTTACTATTCAATATTTTCTGTTTCTAGGTCAGGAATTAGGTTAATGAGTGATATTTTGTTTTCATAGTACAACTAGTTTTTTCCCGCTCAGTTTTGATAAGTAAATGTGCAGATCCCTCGCAGGACACCTCAGCTCACCATACATCCATAAAACAGCCAGCACCAGCTCACTTCTCATAGATTTCCCAAGTCATTCGCAACATTTCACCAATTTGCCCTAATTTCTGTGTTTTCTCCATAAGCTTCTTTCTTGCCATTTGAACAGATCCAACCATCACGTTCGTTCTTGATCTTCCTTGACAAGTTTTAGAAGCCTAAACACCTTCATATAGCTTTGAATTCCCCTTTCCTATCATTTTTCCACCTTCAAAACTCCAAGAATAGCTCTCGGACTCCTCCTGTAGATCCTCCCATAGATCCCGTGTAGCCTCATATAGAAGTTCCTGTGAGTGATTTTTCGAGGTCCGATCGCTATGAAAGTCTTCAGAAAGGTACTAGGGGCTTCTTAGGACCTCTCCACACCTTCCTTCACCTCTACAACAACCAAATCCACCTTCCCCCACCATGAAATCTCTACACAATCAAAACCAAATAGTCAATGGCACTCATTTCATCAGTTTCCATCTCTTTTCTTGCAAAAGTAGGGTTAATAGGTAAATTAGGGATTGCTAGTGTTTGCATTACATTTCAGTTTTCCTTCTCTTTCCACAAATAGAATAACCTCTATAGTGTTATCTTTCTTTCATCATAGTTAAAAGCTTCTTCTTAGAACTCATGGAAGTTGGCTTGAACTCATTAGTGATCTTGCACCAACTAACCAAGTGACAGCTTGCAGTAAGAGCTAGTACTTGTGCATACGGTATCGTCGCTTCCAAGTTTGTTATGAACTACTGAGTTGATAAAAGTAAAGAAGAAATCCCCAAGAGTTGCAACATTATTACTGCAATACTGGTGCTCACCATCTTTTTAGCACTGTTATCGAGGAAGCGTCAGAGAATTATGCAAAAGTAGACTAGGCATTTCCTGTTTGAATTTCAATTCTGCAATTTCCATTTCAGCAAAATAGATTAGTCATTTCTTGCTTTCATTTCAATTCTGCAATTTTCATTTCAGCAAAATAGATTAGTCATTTCCTGCTTTCATTTCAATTCAACAATTTCCATTACAACAAAATAGATTTGTTATTTCCTGCTTTAATTTCAATTATGCAATTTTCATTTCAGCAAAATAGATTAGTCATTTCTTCCTTTCCTTCCAATTCTACAATTTCATTTCAGAAAGTTCATTTCAGCTAGTTGCAATTTGTTGTTCAATCAATTTTAGTTTTGTAGGTACAAGCAAAAAAAAGAAAAACAAACAAAAATCACCCAAAAAGAGATTTCCTTTCATGCCTCATAGGAATAGAGATAATTCAAGAAAATTCCTACCGAACACCCCCACCACATCACTAAGTCACCCTTCTCTCTTCTTCAGTGGCAGTGATCCAGAAGAAGCTATAGGTGAACCACTAGAGATATACAAAGATCCTGTAGAAGAAGAAGAGCAAGAAACCATCCCTCATGAGACCATGGCTGAAAACAGAAACGTTAGAGGAAATGGGGAATGAGTAGAGGGAACCTTTCCCATCTGACAAACCAATGGGGAGACTAAAATGAAAAACATAAGTCCCTCAGCCTTACCTCACTTTCATGGGTTGACTATCGAAGATCCTGATACCTTCTTCTTTGAATTTGTTGTCATCTATTGAAACTATAACTATGCAGAAGATGAGAAGAAGTTGAAACTCTTTCCTTCTACCCTCAAGGATGCAACATTGCGTTTGTTCATGGGGTTACCTGGCAACAACATCACAACTTGGGTTGAGATGTAGCAAGCCTTTAACAAAAAATATCGGGGCTACTGTATGTCAAAGGATACCAAGGAATAAATCTTCCAAATGACCATGGGAAGTGATGAATCCTTAGAAGACTATGAAGAGAGGTTTTAGCTCAGTTATAAAAGGGCCAGGTGCACCTTGACCCCGAATCTCTAAAGTTGGTCCTACTCAGAGGGGTCCTAGAAGACCTTCTAGATACCCCCCATTTGCTAGCTGGGGGGGACATCTACCAACTACCTTATGATGAGATAAAGACTGTGTTTAGAAACCATTCTAGGGTTGCCACAAAGAGAGGTAAGGGAACTCAACCCTTAGTCAGCACATCCTCATCCAGTTCAACCCTTAGAGGTGAATTTGAAAATCTGTTGGAAGCTTTTAAGAGTGAGATGAGGTAGACTCTTGCCATGCAAATGGATACCTTGAATATCAAAATAAAACAAGAGGAAGTAGCTTGGGCCATATTTTTTCCTAGGTGAACCAGAAGGCATCCTAGGAACAAATTCCCATTGAACTCTATAGAAGTGTGTTCAGTCTATGAAGAATACCATTCTACAAGTCAGTGCCCTTCCTTGCCCGGACTTATAGCTTCATACCACGGCACTGTAGGAGCCAATGAACCACTCTATTTCATGAACCAAAGATGGCCACATGGGCTTAGACCTTACTAGTAGGTAATGAAAGGGACATCCAAAACATATTATAACCCTAATCAAGCCACTTCCATGCCTTCTTGGGGTCCCCCTGCTCATCCTTCCTGGTCCACACCCCCTCCTTAGTCATATCCATCTCAATACCATGCTTAACTAGCTTCTCATTCGTTTCACTCTTATGCTCAGCCACAGCCTCAGTGGAATGCACCTCATCAAGGGTGGAGACCCCAGTACAACTCTCCTCCTACTCTTTTGCCTCCACCACTTGCGCAACCACAACCATTGCCTCTTGCTCCACCAAGGTAGCCCCAAATACCTGGTCAACCGAACTCAAATCCGAATAACAAACAAGCCTAGTAGCTATATAGTGGGGAAACATCATGCCCGACCTATGCTATGGAGATTCAAGAGATTAACCTATGATCTGGAAAGGTTCTCCTAGATAACTAACCTCCCCCTAAGGAGCATGAGGAAGAAAAAGAGGAAAGTGAACCAAAAGCCATTCCACCCTTTCCTGAGAGATTAACTGGCACAACACAACCTACCCCAAAAGACATTGAACTTCTGGGAGAGTTGAAAAAATTATGTGTAAAGATACCACTTATCCAAGCCATAAAGGATGTGCCTATATACAACAAAATGATCAAGGAGAAGTGCCTCAGGCACCCAGTCAGGTAAAGGAGAGATGCCCCAACTATCAATGTCATAGGACATTTGTGGGACCTGATGTTGGGGCAAGTAATCTCTTCAAAATATCTAGACCTTGGAAGTCCTGTAGTCAATGTCCACATCAATGGCATCATAATCCCCCATACCCTGACTGATCTAGGGGATGCCATTAATGTGATGACCAAGGCCACTATGCTCAGGCTCAACCTTCAGGGCGCCTTGTGAAAGACCACAAAAATACTAGAGTTAGAAAACCACTCCATCGTGACCCCTGACAGGATTTTGGAAGATATAATGGTCTCCATCAATTCTTGGGAGTACCCTGCTGATTTCCTGGTTCTCCAACCAAGGGAAAAGCTTACTGGGTATTCTCTCATATTGGGAAGACCCTGGTTGGCTACTGTAGATGCCTACATCAGTTTTCGAGCAGGGAATATGATAATCAAGAATGGGCATATGTCTAAATAGCTAGTCCTATATTCTCCTGCCTAACCTTTGTTAGAACATGATTTACCTCTCTAGTTAGAGGAGGAAGATGAGGATGAAATCTATTCCTCACCACTATGTGTAGTGGAAGTTACCATGGGGCAGGGGGGCACAAACCGAGGACTATCTTATTGAAAACTTGATTCAAAATCCACCCCCTACTGTGTTTCCATTAGAAGAGCTGGTGGAAGAAACCCAAGACAATCCTTTAGTTGATCTCTGTGTGGCTGATCCAACCTCTCTCTGAGTTAAGAGTGTGGAATTCGGCCCAGAAAGAACCTTGAAGATCAACTCATCCCTATCCACCTCTCAGGAGAAAGAACTGTGTAGGTTATTGAGAAACCACTTGGATGCTTTTTCTTGGAGCTATAAGGAGATGAAGGGAGTGCACCCCTCAGTCTACACTCATCACATTTACATTAAGGAAGATTGCAAACCGGTCAAACAGCCTCAAAGGAGGATGAATCCAACCCTTAATGACATTGTCAAAGAAGAGCTGCAAAAGTTACTGGATGCAGGATTTATCTACCCTATCTCTAACAGCGAATGGATCTCTCCTTTGGTGTTATTGCCAAAGAAAAATGGGAAGTGGATAATCTGTGTCGATTATCAGGAACTAAACAAGGCCACCAAGAAGGACCATTTTCCTTTTCCTTTCACAGATCAAGTGCTAGATGGCCTGGCATGGAAGAAGTTCTTCTCCTTCCTAGATGGGTTTAGCAGGTAGAACCAGATCCAAATCAGCTTGGAAGACCAATATAAGACCACTTTCACTTATCCTTGGGGTACCTTTTCATACCGGGTCCTTCCTTTTTTATTTTCCAATGCTCCTGCCACTTTCCAAATAGCAGTACTGAGTATATTTGCTGAATTGGTTCATGATGCAGTGGAAATCTATATGGATAACTTTACCCCTTATGGTTCTAACTTCGAGGAAGCTTTTTCTAACCTGGGAAAAGTTTTGGACAAGTGCATTGAAATGAACCTATCCCTTAGTCCTGAAAATTGTGAATTCCTGATTACTGGAGAGACTGTGCTAGGTCATGCAATCTCTCAGCAAGGATTACAAGTGGACCCCACCAAAATTGCCATCATCCAAAGGGTCCCACCTCCTCAAAAGGTAAGAAATGTTCAAAGTTTCCTAGGTTTAATAGGGCATTATAGAATATTCATTAATGATTTCGGTATGCTAGCCTCTCCATTGTTTGGTCTTTTGCAAAAAGACGCTAAGTTCATATGGACTAACAACTGTCAAGAGGCTCTAGATACCTTAAAAGTAAACTGGTGACTGCCCCAATTTTGAGAGGTCCAAACTGGGCCCTACCTTTCCACATTCATACAGGTGCCTCAAAAAAAGCGATAGGAGTAGCCTTAGGGAAAATCAATAAGAAGTCGCCTTATTCCATATATTTTGTAAGTAAAAACTTGTGGAATGCAGAACTAAACTACACTGAAACCGAAAAGGAGCTCCTAGCTGTAGTCCATTCCCTAAATGAGTTCAGACATAACATCACTGGCTATCAAACATTTGTACACAGTGATCATGCTACAATTAGGTATCTAATGAATAAATTAGATGTAAATGCTCATATTATTAGATGGTTACCTTTATTGCAGCAATTTTATTTAACCATTATTGATAATCCAGGTAAGGAAAATGTTGTTGCTGATTTTTTGTCTAGAATAGATCTTCCTGTAGGTGAAGAAGGAATGGTGGATGACCAAATGCCAGATGAAAATCTATTTTCTATCTCAGTACTCTCTCCATGGTTTGATGATATAGCAAATTACTTGGTTTCAGCACAGTTCCCACCACACCTATCCTTAAAAGTGAAGAGCAAGATTGTGAGAAAATGTGCCCCTTTCACCTAGATTAGGGGAAATCTCTTCAAACTTGGCCCAGCTCAAGTTTTGAGGAGATGTGTTAGGGAGGAGGAATTTTTTGACATTCTACTAACCTGTCATGATGGGCCCTATGGGGGCCATTTTGCAGCAAAGAGCACTGCCTTCAAGATTTTGCAAGCAGGTTACTATTGGCCCACTCTTCATCAAGATGTAAGGAGATATATCAGCCAATGTGATTGATGTCAAAGGAACAAGGGATGAGATGCCCCTACAACCTCAATTCACTTTCGAGCAATTTGAGAAGTGGGGCATGGACTTTGTGGGTCATGGTAACCCTCCTTCAAAGCATAAATCTTACATCATCATCTGCACTGATTATCTGACAAAATGGGCAAAAACAAAGGCGATCAAGGAAACAACAGAAGAAAAAGTAGCTGAGTTTTTGAGAGAGAATATCTTCTACAAGTTTGGGTATCCAAGAGAATTAGTCACAGATCAAGGGAGTTAGTTTACCTCCAATCTGATTGAAGAAATACTCACACATCACAAAATTAAGCACAAAACATCCACCCCTTATCATCTACAAGAAAATGGATAGGTGGAAGTCACTGATAGAGCTTTCAAAAGAATTTTGACCAAGGTAGTGAGCAGCAGTAGGAAAGATTGGGCAGATTAATTGGTTGAGGGCACCTGGGCCTACAACACCACCTGGAAGACCACCAGAGGGTTCAACCCTATGAGCAAGAAAGGTTGGGAAAATCGATTGGTTGAGGCCACCTAGGCCTACAACACCACCTGGAAGACCACCATAGGGTTCACACCCTATGAGCTGGTCTATGGGAAGAAGGCTTTGTTGTCAATAGAATTTGAATATAACACACTAAGGATGGTAGCTCAGCTGGACCTATATCTCAGCCATGCACAAAAGGAAAGGTTACTTTAGCTAAATGGATTGGATGAACAGACATTGTGGGCCCTTCTCCACTTGGAGGTAGTCCAGCTACAAAGGAAAATATGGCATGACAGATACCTCAAAGAGAAACAATTCCAAGAAGGAGATTGGGCACTGCTGTATGATTCAAGATATAAAGATTTCAAGGGCAAATTAAGGACAAGATGGCTGGGCCCATACACAGTAGAAAGGTGTAATGACAATGGTTCAGTTTTGATCAGGGCCATTTATGAAGAAGCCATCCACATGCTTCTAAATGGGAATAGGTTGAAGATCTACAGGAAGCCCCTCTACAAGCAAGAATTCATTGAGAATATGAGTAAAACAATGTTGGTAGTGGAGCAAATCTCTGCCTCCACTCCACCCATGCCCTAAAGAGAAAAAGGAGAATAAAAGACCCTAGGGTGAAAACCTCCTCTTAGAGGCACCCAGGGCAGGTAGTGAGGGTGAAAACCTTTTGGAGGCACCCCAACTGTCTCATAAAAAAAAAAAGGAAAAAAAAAACAGAGAAAAATTAAAAACCAAGAATAGGAAATTAACTTTTTTTTGAATGCATTGCATATTGCAGGAGGGCCAAAAAAGAAAAAGGGACATGGCTAGGCTAAATACACCTCTGATAGATCATTACATCGCCATTGTCTTTTCCCAGTCCCTGGTCTCACTTGTTTTAAAAATTATGCATCCTACAAGAGGCTTTGTGCATTCTATAGGAGGCTCCTGTAGAAATCACAAAAAGCTCGAAATCAAGTCCAGAAAAGGATTAGAGGGCTAAAAACTTGTTCTAAACTTATGGACCCCCCTACCCCCATTCATCCTCCTAACTCACCATTCCACACTTGCACCACTGCATTTCCACTCACTTCTTTCTTCCTTGCACAGAAAACACAGAAATCCTGTTTCTTTTGTTTTCAAAAATAAAAAAATAAAAACATGAAGAATAAAATAGAAACATCCTAAACTTAACTCTTACCTAGTGCATACCAGTTGATTTTCCTTTTCCTTTAGAACCTTCCTCAACTATCTCTCCACTCCCTGCTCAAGCCTCAACCAAAACTTTTAGAGGGAGAAGCAGTTACAGGAAATCTTGTAGGATTCCTGTAACAATTGATCCCCTTAAAAATCGAGCTCCAGAGGCAGGGTCAGCGCAGCTATAGGTGTATAAAACACACAGGGAGTTGGACTTGACTAAAGATCAATAATGCAAGGTAGTCGAGCCACCAATTCAGAAGCCACGGGTACCAACATTAGTAATCCATGAACAGAATGCCAAAATCTGAAGCATGCAACAACACGTAGTGACTAATAGGTAAGTGACTAAACCTGTTCCTTTGTTGCATGAGTATAATTTCAAAAACTGCATGGAAAGTGAGATGGTTGCGATTAAACGAGATAGATGGCCAACTAACTGACCACCCTCATCTAGTTCAGACAACACCCTCCTCCAGTTCAAATAGCTCCCCTCGTCTAGTTCAAACAACGCCTCGTCCAGTTCAAATAACACCCCTCATCTAGTTTGAACAACACCTCGTCCAATTCAAACAGTGCTCGGTGGGTGCAATCAGCACGTGTGTTTAGTCAACTCCAGAAAGAAAACTCAAAATAAGTAGTGGTGGTGGGGTATAACGGGAATGATGGAAGTGATTTCGGGTAGGTGGCATGAAGATTCATAATGGGACTGAAGTAGGGACCAATGGTCTGGATGGGGATAACGTACCCTTCCTGCCACCTTACCTCGTCACCACAGAGCACTTCCGTAAGCTTAAGTACGCTGCAGTCAACTGCCTCCACCACCTTTGTTTACATTTGTATCGACGAGCTCTCGGTCGTAGCAACCTACCTATCAACTTCTGAATCTCAAAACAGTTGCTCTCTGCCAGTTTCAGAACCCTTACACTTATCGGGCTCTAAAAGAGAATTATCGCACTCTATAGGAGCGGAAACATAGTCCTACAGGAGCCCTTCTACAAGAGGGCCAGTAAGCAACATCGCAGAGGAAAATCAGCATTTTTAGGCCAAATTCGAGCTCAGAAAGGTCGGCTCAATGAAACACACTCTGCATTTTATATATCTATAAAAGGTGGTGGGATTTGAAGCAAAGTATTGAGTTGAAAAGAAAGGAAAAGTGAGAACAAAAGTCTGCCTGTGTTTTTTAGAAATATATACAGTTTCTCCATTTACTCTCTAAACTGAAGTTTTGTCTCTTTCTCCTTTGTGGTATTCTGTTGTGTAAAGAAAGGATGCAACCATAGAAAATCAAGCCTGTAAAGAAGTGAATTGCATTGGGTAGTCTATTTATTTTGTGAAAAAGAAAAAAAACTATTTTGTATACTCTCTCTTTTTTTCAAGATATTGTTTCCCTCAATCAGCCCAAGAAGTAAATTAAGGTTGAGAACAGAGTTTGAAGGGAAGGAAAGTTGAAATTTGTTTTTGTTAAAAAGGAAGAACACAAAAAACTCTCTCTAGCTCTAGAAAAAACACTCAGTTGTTCCTTTGTGTTCAGGTTTGAAATTTTCTTCCTTCCTCCACACCTGAAACATTCCAGCAGTCTCTTAGCATCATGATAGGGGGTTTTATGAAGAAGGAGCCTCTAAATTCAACTAAGCTACATAAACATCCAGAAGTGGTAGCACTCTTTACCAAGGAAAATTGGATGCCTTTCTTTGAAAAATTTCATAGGTATGATGAGGAAGTCACAGAGGAATTTTTACTGTCTTTAAAACCTCATTAAAAAATCCATGCCAGCATCATTTTCATGGGTTTAACCATAGAACTCACACTGAAATTCATTAGTAGGGTCATCGGTCTCCCACTTGGGCTCCGTTGGAGCAAAGAAGAAAAACCACTAGGTCAAGTTGCTAAGAAGACCTTTTTCCAGCCTAATGAACATACTGTGGAGGATAAGAATGGAATTACAAGGACATGTATACCTTATCCATGGGGTGAGGTCAGCTATCAAATCATGAAGTATATCTCCTGTGAAGGAAGATACAACATCGTTTATGGGTATCATTTCAGACTGTTACATGAACTAAGACATGGCGTGGACCTTCCTGCATCTAGAAAACTCAGTCTTCCATACTTTCTCCTCCAATCCATAATAGAGTGTAACATCAAATTGAATGTAGGGGTTCCATACCAACTGGCTCACCATGGGCTCATTAAATTGCTGGTGGAGGATGCCCTCCACACTTACACAATCCCTATAGCCTAGGAGATTTTCAGGAACATGACTAAAGAAGATGATATAAAGACTCTCACTGATGACCTTAGTCCATCCGGAAGTGAAGAAGAAGACCAAAAAGAGGAAGCTTAGTAGGGAATCCATGAAGAAGAATAGAACATTCAAATGAAAGAAGAAGAAACCCACATAGAAGAAGAAAAATAGAGAGGAGAGAAGAAACATGACACCACCAAAGATAAGCCTCAAGTAGAGAAGAAGACAAAGTCAAAAGAAGAAAAAGAAAAGGATAATAACTAAAACAAAGAAGCCTAAGACAGCTTAGAAAAAGGTTGCCACAGGAAAGGCAGAAGCTCAGCAAGCAGAGGAGAAAACAGAGTTAGAGACAGCAGACACAAAACTAGTAGAAACAAGAAAAACAACATATGAAGAAGAAGAAACACAACAATAAGAAGTGTCTCCTGAGACACTAGCAAGAGAAGCAGCAACTGCTCTTGCTGGACTTAGTACTCCAGCCAAGCCCAAAGGGAAAAGAAAAAGACAACCATCTATGTACTTCAAAGCTCGAAAGAGCACTAGAATCAAGATGGGGAAGCCTCAGTGACCTTCAAAGGAGCCCATCATCATTGAGGATGTACCTACTACAACAAAGAAGGAATCTCCCTCCAAAAGCCCCATCACTTACAAGAGAGGAAGTACTAAGACATCTACCTGGAAAGAAAGGATCAAACTAATGGACTCCAAAATGGTCCTACATGAGGTGCAGAGCTCTCTACAACATACATTGGCAAAGCTCAAAGAGACTGAAAAACATGAAAAGAAGGCAGAAGAACAGACCAAGGAGGAAGACAAGGCAAAAGAGATACCAGAGCCTGGAACTCAGCCTAACTTAGGCACTTACTACAACCTTTTGGAAGGTGGGAAGATCATCCCACAAAAGTTTGCAGTTCCTCTTTTGTTCAAGCTAAAAAAGGAAAGAGTCAAGACCCATACATGGATGTAGATTACAAAATCAGAAGGGGTGGATGACATTGGGTATATAGAAAATAGGTTGAGAGAGATGGGCAGAGAATTAAAAATGGTCAGGCATACAGAAAGCATCAGAAGAGCTCACTTAGAAGTAGAAAATGAAATTTTGAAGAAGTAGTTGCAAGAAAGGGAACCCCAGGCAGGCAGTGAGGCAACAAAAAGACAGCAACAGGAAGAGGAACCCTAGGTAGACAATGAGACATTGACAAAGCAGAAGCAAGAAAGGGAATCCTAGGTAGAAAATGAGGTGTTGATTTTAAGAAGGCAGCTATAGGAAAAGGAAGCCCAATTAGCCTGCATGGCTAGCTGGTATACGGAGGCATTACAGTGAAAGCAACCGGCCAAATCATATGTAGTGTACCTCATGGATCACTGGCTCCAATTTTAGATTAAGGCACTAGCCCAGAAGGGCAAAATACCTTTTCAGGATTATCGCCAATTCATGCATCAATTCAGTTGAGGATAAAGCGAATCTAGTAGAATTTTACCTGCACAACATGGCACTTACTGACATGACCTTATGGGATCCAAATTCTACATTGGGAGAATTGTAGCTGATGGCTATGGCATCTTGGATGAGCCATGAAGAGAAAAGGGCAATGGAAATCTAGAAAATGATGGCAAAAGAGCTAAGTGAACCCCTTATGATTAGGGCAGAACCAACAAACCCTTTATCTCTCAACTATACCCACCAACACCTTGCAACTAATCCTCAAATTGTCCTAGACTATGTTGATAAGAAGGCCCAGGCTATTGCTACTTCGAGGACATGGAGAGATTATTCGGAGATGACTGCATTCATGTTTGCATGAGAAGGTGGAATACATTGCCACACAGCCTAAGGATCAATGGGTATCACTCACCAAAAAGGATGAGGGAAGCCATGAGGGGAGTGCCCCTGTATATGCACTCAATGCAAAGTTTGAAGGCCAATTGGATTGGCCTTAAATTCAGTCCTCCTGTGCTGCTAGGACTGCTAGAAGGAGTAAAAGAAGAGGAAGAACAGAAACAGTGGGAAGAAGTGGATAGGAAGGCATATTTCCATGATAAAGAGAAAGATATCACATCAGAGGCATGGGATGTTAGGGAATCTGTGAGAGCCATCAAGGATGAAGAGTTAGATTAGTTGCTCAAAGGATGAGCAACCCATTCAATAGGTGGGTGATGATGAGCCCCAGAAATGGGCAATTATATGGGCTCATTTTGCCTCTTATTTTGACTTAATCCACCATTCTTATTATTTTATTGCATGTTTTTGAATATATATATATGCTAATAGAGTGAATTGGGTTAGTCACTTTGCCACGTAGTATAATGTGTGCTTTATGCAGCTTTTTTAGCCAATTTTGGACAAAGTCAAGGGATTTATGAGAAAATAGCAGCCAAAACTCAAGGAAAACATGGAAGAGGATTTGTAGGGGCGTGTCTCCTTCATTTATGACACCTTTCCTTGAATCATCCATCAGCAACTCGGAGCACAAAGGTCCACATTGATGATTCCAAGGGGAAACCGAGCAAGTAAAGAAGGGCTGTTGTTTATCTCCAGTTCTAGGAAACTAAGTTCCTTGATTTTAGGAGGACTGTTGGAGGACTCCATTTATATAAATAATGAGGCTTAGAGCCTCAGTAAGTTAGCCAGTCATTAGTATAATTTTCACACTTTTGTGCAACACATTGTTCATCTTATTTTCGAGTTCTTTATGATAACAATTCTTGTAATCTGACTATTATTTTTTGTAATGAAGATGAAACAGTTTTTGAGCTAGCACCGATCTCTTTTAGAGGGATGATGCTCTTGGGTTAGGGCCCAACCCAATCTGCCCATCACCTCTTACTACATACTTATATTCTTTTGCTTCAGTTAATGAGTTAATTTTTGTTGCGTAGATTTATTTTACTTTGTTAGATTAGGTTGCTTTTGATGGTTTGCATAGTTATTTTGTGTTTTAGTTGCTCAAGTAGGTTATTGTAGCAACAGAATAAGATTCAAAAAGGCCAATAACAAGCCTTGATCTCCTTTCTCCCTTCCCCAGACTATGATTTGAGGTCAAGACACTTCTATTGCCACCAAAAACATAGTTTTTTGCTCTTCCATGCAACTGCTAGCGTGATATGATTTGGAAAGATTGATATATTGGTCCAGATTTAGTTGCTTAGATCATTTCCTATTCTTTTACCATATTTCTCTCCGCATTCTTTTCTATTCACAAGTTACTGTTCAACATTTTCTGTTTCTAGGTTAGGAATTAGGTTAACAAGTGATATTTCTGTTTTCATACTACAACTAGTTTTTTCCTGCTCAATTTTGATAAGTAAACATGCAGATCCCTCACAGGACATGTTAGCTCACCATACATCCATAAAAAAACTAGCACCAGCTCACTTCTCATATATTTCTCAGTTCATTCACAACATTTCGCCAATCTGCCCTAATTTATGTGTTTTCTCCATAAGCTTCCTTCTTTCCATTTGAACAAATCCAACCATCATGTTCATTCTTGATCTTCCTTGAAAGGTTCTAGACACCTCAACACCTTCATCTAGCCTTCAGTTCCCCTTTCCTATCATTTTTCCACCTCTAAAACTCCAAAATAGCTCTCGGCCTCCTCCTGTATATCCTCCTATAGATCCCCTACACCCTCCTATAGAAGCTCCTGTGAGTGATTTTTCGAAGTCCGGTCGCTATGAAAGTCTTCAGAAGGGTACTAGGGGCTTCTTAAGACCTCTCCACACCTTTCTCCACCTCTGCAACAACCAAATCCACCTTCTTTTTCCACCAAACCTCTTCACAATCACAATTAGATAAATCACAAGCATAATGATTTCATATAAAAATACTCAAAAGCACAAAAAGATGTTTTCTTCTCATTTCCTTTCAGAAGCAACTTGAATAAATGTAATTTACCTTTTCATTAGTCAATAGCACTCATTTCATCAATTTCCATCTCTTTTCTTGCAAAATTAGGGTCAGTAGGTAAATCAAGGTTTTCTAGGGTTTGCGTTACATTTCAGTTTTCCTTCTCTTTCTGCAAATAGAATAGCTCTGTAGCATTAGCTTTCCTTCATCACAATTAAAATCTTCTTCTAAGAACTCATAGAAGTTGGCTTGAGCTCATTAGTGATCTTGCGCCAGTTGACCAAGTGACAGCTTGCAGTAAGAGCTAGTACTTGTGCATATATCATCGTCACTTACAAGTTTGTTACAAACGATTGGGTTGATAAAAGTAAAGAAGGAAGCCCCAGGAGTTGTAGCATTATTACTGCAATACTAGTGCTCACCACCTATTCATCAAAAACTTCAAACCGGTTAATCCTAGAAAAGAAGGGGCTATCAAAGCTGAAGTCGAGAAGCTTTCAAAGGCAAGTTTCATATACCCTATTCCTTTAACCGAGTGGGTCTGTAATCCAGTCCCCGTAGACAAAAAGCAAGGAACAATTTGAGTATGCATTCACCTTAGGGACCTAAATAATGCTTGCTAAAAGACAATTACCCCGTGGCCTTTATTGATCAAATTATTGATGAATAATCAACACAAAATAGACATTATTTGTCCCTGGTGTATGTTTGCATACAAAAAGATGCCTTTTGACCTCAAAAATGTTGGAGCCACCTTTTAGCAGGCCATTTCTTATGATTTTCCTTACATCAAGCATGTTATCGAAGCATATCTAGATGATTTAGCTGCTTGTTCTCAAAGGAGCATTGATCATCCTAAGCATCTTCGGTTGATATTTAAGTGGTGTTGTTTTTATAAAATCTGGTTCAACTTTAAGTGGTGTTGTTTTTATAAACTCTGGTTGAACCCGAATAAGTGTGCTTTCACAGTCGCATATGGTCAGTTGTTAGGATTCATCATGTCAATGGAGGGGATTCATGTAGATCCCTTCAATCTTGATGAAATACTTCAGTTGCCTCCACCGTCTTCCATACATCAGCTTCAAAGTCTCCAGGGAAAAGAAAATTTCTGGAGGAGATTTATAGCCAATTATGCCGAGATCACAAAATGATTTATGTGTTTTCTTAAGAAAGGGGTTCCGTTTGTATGGGATGATTTTGCACAATGATATTTTGATGCTTTGAAAAAATCATTAACCTCTGTCCCATTGTTGAGTCCACCTAATTATAGCAGAGATTTCCTCTTGTATATTGTTGTAGCAGAATCAACCATAGATATGGTTCTCGTTAAGGAATACGATGCCTTATGTGAGCATGTAATCTACTATTTAATTCGAGGCTCGGTAGGTCCTGAACTATGCTATTCTCCCATCGAGAAATTAGCTTTGGAAGCTGTCCATGTTTTCCAGCAGCTTCGGCATTACATTTTGCTTCAAAAAACATTCACCTTAGCAGGCGTCAATCCATTTCAATTTGTTCTTAGTAGGAGAGTGATTGGGGGAAAATTATAATAGATCGATTGTCATTTTGCAAGAATTTGATCTCGAATTCATGTCGGCTAAATCTAAGAAATCTTTAGTATTTGCAGAGTTGATATTAGAGCTGCCTTGTGAGGAAGAAATTATACATGAGAAAAGTTTCCCTAATGAACATTTATTTCTTATTTCCTCACAAGATCCTTGGTATGGGGATATCATTATATATCTCCAGACTTCAAAGTTCCTGCTCGCTTTTTCCAAGGATGAGCATAGAAATTTGCATCATCTCGCTAAGAATTATGTTATTATAGGTGACACATTATATCATCGCGAGATTGATTCAATCCTTAGGCATTGTTTAACCTTGGAAGAGGCTGAGTCTACGCTTAATGATTGCCACAATGGAGCTTGTTGGGGTCATCTATCTGGTCTTGCGATAGCCCAAAATGTTTTGTGAGGAGGCTACTTTTGGCGTTCGATATTCAAAGATTGTATTTAGGTAGTCAAAAGATGCCATCCTTGTCAAGTCTTTACTCAGAAAATGCCCACACATGCAGCTTCGCTTTTCCCTGTTATCAACATAGGTCCTTCCATGAACTGGGGCATTGATTTTACTACTCGTAATCTACCTTTGGCAGGAAAACACAAGTATATCATTGTGGCCATAGAATACTTTACAAAGTGGGTTGAGGCCATGCCTACTTTTAAGAATGACAGTGAAACAATGGCCTTGTTTCTCTTCAATCAAGTTATTTCCAGGTTTGGTATCCCTAAAGAGATTGTTACTGACCATGGCAGTGATTTACAAAATCAACTGATGTCTAAATTGGCTCTCAATTTGGGTTTCCGGTAGGAGCATTCATCTCCTATTATCCTCAGGCTAGTAGGAAAGTTTAGGCCGTAAACAAATCCCTTAAAATCATCCTGCAAAGGACGATTGACAAAGTTAGATCCAATTGCCACATCATGTTGTATCCGACACTTTGTACATACCAGACATAAGTTAAGACTGCCACTAGCTTTACTCCTTTTCAAGTGGTTTATGGGTTGGAATTTATCTTTCCTGTTGAATGTGAAATTCCTTCTCTTAAACTAGTTGTTGAATTTCTTCAGAGACTTCTAGTCTCAAAGAGTGCCTCGTTCATTGGGAGCATCTTGATGAGCAGCGTTGAGATGTCACCACAGTGAATGAAACCCACAAAAATAGGGTAAAAACCCAATATGATAGAGTTTTTCGTCCTAGAATTTTTTTTGAAGGTGACCTTGTCATGGTCTATGATCAATACAAAGACACCTTAGGGGTAGGAAAGCTTAGGTCCATGTGGTATGGTCCCTTTATTGTCAAGTGAGTTTTGAAAAAGGGATCTTATGAATTAATTAACTTTGAAAGAAACAAGTTGGCGGAGCCCAGAAATGGGCTTTACCTTAAGAAGTACTTTGCTTAGGCTTCATTCAAGCGCTTACTTGTTTGTATATACTGTATGTTTGTACATATCTTTCTATCAGTTTTAGTGATGTCAATATTTTTGATCTGCTTTGGCAGGTATTGATGGACGATTCAATATATTTATGATTCACCGATGGTGCGAGTAGGTATACTCAGAACCTTACTTCCGCGACGTGGGTGATTTATTATCCATCAAGCTAGTTGATGGTTTTGAGAGGAGTATGTATCAGTCCTTCTTCAAATAATATTGCCAAATATACTATTGTTATTAATTTTCTAGCCGAAGTAATATCTCTTGATATTGATTCGTTAATGGTTTATTTCAGATTCACAACTGGTGGTATCCCACATGAATAACATTTATCGAGTATGATATCACTAATTTTATTACCAATTTCTAAGAGTGTGATTGTTACAATGATCATTTGGTTATATCACATTTGTTCACATTCCACGATTAGAAAATTCCTTAGCAAATTCTATTGCTAATCAAGCATTGGATTGGCATATAAATAATTAATCAAATTAGAAAAACATAAAAAATAATAAAAATATCATTTGTATATATGATCATCATAAAATTGTCTGTATATAGATAGAGTGCTTGTGTCAAAAATAATATACAAAAGTTTGGGACAAAAAGCCCTACAAAATTTGGGCTTATGCCCATCATCATGTCTAATCATAAAAATATCTAATCATCTATCTATCTTGCTCAGGATGAGAAGCTAGAAAATAAACAATAGCATTGGCCACATGCCAAAATAGTCGCACCCAGTCCTGTGGTACTCCTACCATGCGACATTGCATCTCCTTTGGTAATTCCTCTATGGATATCATGGGTACTTGGTGAGTCGATCTCACCAAGTTCCTTTGAACTGCATGGAGAACTCTCTCAGTATCAGCTACAGCCCCTTCAACATCTCCTCCACTACGCCTATGTCAAGGAAATTCGTCAAGTCTCACTGCTCCTGCATCTGAAACATGATGAATATATTTTGTAAGTGTCTTGTCTAATCAAAAATATTTTTAATTCATTTATATTGAAAATCCAAAAATATCTTAAAAAATTCAAAAATCATTTATACTTACAGCACCCCATGCTACATCTGGTGGTAATACTAGATCCAGATCTTCCCGGAAATCCATTCCAGTGTAGGGGTAGTTGTCAACTGCAACGACCTTTTGATCCCACCAAAGGAAAAAATCATCATCAAAAGTCATCCTGGGGACCTCACCACCCCCTAGGCATTTCATCAAGTCAGCCAATCTACCCATCCACTGATTTCTCGGGTTACTGATGGTTGATAATACCTTCGGATGAAGCCTAGGTATTTTCTAAAAGAATAACGAGCATAAGATGGTGCCATATCTGAAATTATTCATATGATCCTTCTTCTTATTCATATAAAAAAATGATTAAAAGCATGATTAAAGGGTTACGTGGAAGATTTCAAGAAATTTCAACAGTTGAATTTAACTCAGGAGGTTTGTTTGAGTTTTTTTCCACAACTCCTTGCTCAAAACGCAAATGACAAAAATGTGAGTCCAAAAGTCCTTATATATGTTGAAAAAAGAAAATTATTTTTTCAAAAGTTGATTTTTATCTTATGGACTTTTTAACCTTTTGGCTTGCAGTGTTGGGAATAGGTTATCTTTACAGGAAACGATGGAGGATTCTTGGAGAAATCACTTCAGTCCCATGACCACAAACCTTTCATGGTGGGTATCATTTTCTTACTGTTATATAGGTTAGGGAATACCACTCTCTGCTGCATTTTGTATCCTAGCCTCCATATTGCAATATTTTTGCCATAGGGTCCACCCCATCATGTCTTGATTCATAAAGCATTTTCACTCACCAACTTTAAAATTGTGACACAATGGTAGAGCCAACCTTTACATGGGAATCTTAGATCACTCCTCGCTGACATTTGTTGCCCATTCTGCTACATTGAGTAGGCTCAGGAGTCCTCTTTATTCCCACCATGACTTGTGCGTTGAAGTCTCATTCTCATACTTCTATGCTATTTTATGGCCTTATACCCTTGAGGATCCTTTGTGTTGAGTTGTATTGTTGCATTGCATATTTACGACTTTCACTTTTTGGCCTTGAGCCAGCTTCACTTGGACTCGTGTTTAAGCCACTTCTCGACCATGTCTTTTGCAAAATCAACCTTGCAATCATTTAGGCTATGCAACTTGATGCACCTTTTTACCTGTGGAAAGAACATTCCTTTGAGTGTCGTTGACCAGTTTTCACCACATTTCATTACGCAAGGAATGTCCCCCTCCCAGGAACTTGAGAATAATTTTTTTAAACTTATTCTTTCCATTGTACTATAGAATTATTTTATTCTTTTTCAGGCTTCATATAAAAAAAATACAAAAAAAATTATATATCCCAAAAAAGAGCGGGAACAGGACATTATTTCCATATTTGATGGTAGCTAGAGTCAATTGTGTCACCCTTGAACAAAGCACTAAAAAGTAAGTCTTTCCTCCATTGGGATGGGCTTTAGTTTGATTTAGAAGAGCCTTAACCTTGTCATTAAGTCTGTACTCCTCTGATTGGTTATCTCTTCCAATCATATGGAAAGTTTTCTTATGCCTCCTGCATGACAAACTTATACAAAGTTATCATATGATGGCATGTAGTCAAAGTTTATTCGTGCTTTTGTTCAAGGGATGTAAACCTGAGTTAGCCTCTATGCAGTGTCTCTTAACCTATTTTTCAGTTGGAAATCCCTAATTGTCAGCGTAATGTTCGTTATCACATCAACTATATTGGTCCTTTGCTCATGCCGGTTTGAGAAGGTCTCCATTGACTTCTTGCTGGCAGATCTTTCTCTTATCGACTACGACAAATTTATCTAAGGGCATATCTAGAGCCAGATCTTGGCCCTATTTTCATTATTGATAGGTTACCTTATGCTTTGCATCGATCAATATCATGGGTCTTTCACTAAGTGGTTTCCCTTATGTTCGACATCAACTTTCATTATCACACATTGGGATTCATGTAGTACCTTGGTTTCCATTTGACCCTATTGGTGGATTCCTCACCTATGTATCAACTTTCATTATTGGTTCATTCATAAGGTTTGTATCGTGCACTAATTACATCTTGCATATGCCAGAAACGTGCTTTAGTTGGGTTACTACATCTTTGTTCGTCTGATTCCTTCCACATTATTGGCCTACATGTTACACTCATGCTAGATTGATGAAGGATGCCTTAATTCCTTCCTTCTAGCAGATCTTTTCCCATCAAATTCGGCTCATTTATATGGGAAAGAGATCTAGAGTCCATTTGGTAGTACCTTAGGGTTTGCAGTCGTAAGTGGTAGATTCCTTCACTATCGATAGTGGGAAAACATCATTGTCTCCTGATTGATAGATTCTTCCAAGTGCTCAACTACATCTCATTTATTCACACTTGTTAGATTATACTAGGTACCTTGACTCTCATCATCATTATCGATGAGTAGCCTCGCATTTGTTAATGGTATACATCAATGATTGGTAATCAAATGATTTCTCCCATGTTCGACTTCAGATCATTTATTCCCATTGTGTAGAAATGTACCATGGTGGTCGATGAAGACCTTGGGTTTGTATCAGCATGTCTTGGTTCACTTGTTAGTTGCTCCTGTTTCTTCTAGTTGACATCGTCCACCTTATATGTTGTAGTTCCTTACACTGACATCCTATATGTTGGCACCTGAGATGTGGTGTAGTACCATTTATTCCACCATGTTGACTTGGTACTATTTGGATCAGTTTCTTGATTTTAGTCATCAACCTCATATTTCAGCATCATTAATTAGCTCTTTATGTGTGATATTCAAACATGTACTTTCATGATTATGATCAGATGATCCATTATGTATTTTTAGTTCCTTTATACATGTATGCATATTAGGTCCTCTTTTGTGATTGAAATTAAAACATGATGTACTATTTCTGAGCATGGGTATGCCAACCTCAGACAACATTTTCTTTCTAATGTCTTTCACTAGCTGGGTAGGTTGAATTATGGTGAACGCCTCCTCGGTCTCAGCATGGTTCCTTCTATACACTTAATACATTACAACCAACATGTACCCCTTTTGAACTCATATATTAGGGGGCATCTGTTATAGCACCATTTACCACTCTTGGTAGATTTGATGCTTTGATTATGGCCTAGGGAAGCCCTTCCTTCCAGGCTTGGTCCAAAATCTAAAAAACAGAGTTTTATTCCCTATACGCTATTTTTCCCTGTGCTAAAACCATGTACATGTGGGTCTGCATATATCCAACCTGTGTGCATGTGTTAGAACACTTAAAAAAATAAATTTCCCTAATTTCAGGCGAAGTTCACAGGTTTTACCTGTTACTCACCTCCTATAGCCCGTGGCCCAACTATTTCCCAACTGAAAGAACCTAATTTGGAGAAGTATAAATAAACCTCCATGGGAAGGCCTTAGGGTAGAAGTTATGAGATATTGTTACTATAATAAGATTATCGATGATCGAGTCTAATGAAATCCCTATGCCTCTTGCACTCCCCAAAGTTTCAGGAAATACTTGTTTCCTTGTGGGATATATCATTCATCTTTCTTGAGATATTCTTGTGTTGGTGATGGAGGAAGATTATTGAGGCTGGGAAAGGATGGATCAGAGGATGGTTCCTCTTGGAGCCAGAGAAAGACTCAGGTCATATTTCTCCACCTTACTTGTAGCTTACTTCAATAAAGAAATTTTATTCTATTCCTAATATTAAACATGTTTATGCATTGATTTATATTGTAATTTGTTTATGAATCTTATATTGATGCGTAATTGTTCAATCATTTATATTATCTAAATTTAATATCATGAACATTATTTATGTTTCTAGTTATGTCTATGTTTCATTTGAATAATTTTCATGTTTCAAAGACATCAAGAGAAATTGAGTGTTTTCACCTGTTAAAGGCCCGAAAATCTGGTCTACAACAAGGGGGATAACCACCTGATCTAGACTTTGAAAGCAACTCCTTTTCCGTTTGGAATAGTGTCTCTGTTTGGGAGTGATGGGACCAGTTCCCTAATCGGTTTATGATGGTATGCTATCGTGATGATGTTTTTCTTTTTGGGTTTATGGGGTAAATGCTTATTCTAATCTAATCTATCTTTAACTAACATGTGCAATTTATTTTAATGAAAGAAAACATCTAACTTTAAACTATACCGGGAGTAAAGTTTCGCTTATGCGATCTAAAGTAATTTCCAATAGCAATTGGTAATAAAAATCATTCAATCACTACTAGAAAGGAATCCATTAAAAATGATTTTTTTGTATAAGAAATTAGCCTAAACAATTATGAGAAACATACCGCATAAGAGTTATTCATATACTTAACATAAAATAATAGTTATCACCATACGTAAGTGCAATAATGACAACTGAACATTCAGACTTTCATATATCAATAACTGAAAATAATTTATCACTTGACAGATAAGCAAAATGTATTAGTAGATAAAAATACCATTGGTAATAGGTTCTACTCATGTGCTTTAGCAATGTAGATTTATCTTCAAATAACTGAACATCCACTAAGAGAACAAAAGTGCATTTTAGTAGAAGACATCAAAATTATATAAAAATAAATCTCATTCCATTCATTTTATCAAAACCTCCTCAGTGGGGGGCAAACTGCACGTTCTGAAAAATTGTTTTTGATACAATTCTGGACCCCTCTCTAAATGCACGAGAGGGGTTTAAATACTATAATGAAATCTAAAAATAAATATTACAAAAATAGATGAGGAGGTTTAAACCACCTTCCTCATATTAAGAAAAAATAAACTAAAAATAAAACTAAACTATACCTATGATAAATTATGCATCTGTTCTTTTAAGTTGCAAATATCCAACATTAGCTTCAAGAGCGTCAGTTGGCCGACCTTAGCATTTAATTGACCTGCAAATATGGAATTGGCGAGCGCTACCACTATCTTCTCGGCAGAGGTTATGAGATATTTCAGGGTCATCCATTGGCTATGTGGCTTTACCAGGTATTGCCAGTATGTGTCCCAGTTTAAACTATTTACCTGCTTAATTGACTTAGCCTTTTCCTCCATTGTTTGTTTCCACTTTGTTTGAAGCTATTTTGCCTTTGGGAGGAATCCAGGAGTGGTCTCTGATATTAAATTTTCTTTGTGCAGATTTTCATTGATGCACTCGATAATGTTGTTTGCTGCTATCGCTGCTCCCTCTGTCACCTTCTCTTCTTCTTTAAGATGGGAATCCCATTTTGCGAATAACATTTCTTTCTGACATTCATCGATTCTGGGCAATTCTGCTCTTCTCCCTTCATCTGATTTTTTCCAGTTCAAAAAGTCAAAAAAATTCTTAAAAATTGAATCATAATCAAGTCATAAATCTACAACATGATTTGTAATGTTATCGCTCTTCTCACAATGGGAATTCCATTGCGTGATCTTTTGGAAAAGTGTTTCTTCATGTTTCAAGAGTTAGGTATTAAGAGCGAGTGTTTCTGTGATAAATTATTCAATCTTAGGATCATCCTTATGCAATCCTATCATGGTCTGTAACTGTTCTTATTTATTGGTCAAACTTCTTTGATAATCCAATTGCATTTGCTGGAAGTCCTACTGAAGTTTTGTTAATTGTACCTCTGCTTCTTGACTGATGTTGGCCTACTATACTTGTTGCTCCAAAAATAGAATCCTATCGGATCCATATTTAAACAGGAACGCAATAAAATACAGAGATAACCATATACACAAAGATGCAACAGAAATAATACTTCATTTAATTAATGGAAAATACCGAAATATGCTTACAACCAGAAATGGAAATAAACCAGCTAGGGCGATGGCAGCTTATCTCTGATGTGCGGCTACATGTCTCTGAACTGTTCCGAACTTGTGTTACAATGAGGCTCGAAGGCCTATTTATTATTGAGAAACAATGGAAAACCCTTCACATTCCAAAAACCGACCCTTAGAAGATGAAACGCCAAATTGTGGGCCCTGTTTTGGGTAAATTGGTACATCAATTTCCCGGG
>APFE030553185.1:47489-66871 GCA_000404065.3 Pinus taeda
AGGGCCTCAAAATGGCTCTGGAAGTTTAGGACCCGAAAAACTGCTAAAAATAGTAAATTGTGCTATAATTAAGGAAACTGAAAAAAATTGCACGAAGCACTAGAGGGGATCCAAGTCGAATTAGCGGGTGGCCACCAATATCCACCTGGATCACTATCCTCCTTTTCTTTTAATAGCATTTGAACTTTAGTTGCCTTATCAATTGTTGCAGGCATATGCCCTTGTGATTTGAGAGAGTCTAGTTAGGTTTTCTGATGGGTCTGTAGTTGGGTATTTCCACAGAAAATCCAGAGGTTTAGCCTTTGGAGAGAGCACGACATCTATTTTTATTTTCTTCCTTTGCCTGCCGACAATATCCTTATGTTGTGGGCTATAAAATACATCCAGAAGAGGAATCTCCTCTATTTTCGGTACGATTTTGGATGATGGAGCAACAGGAATATGCTCGATCTCTTGAGTATTAGTAGCCCCTTCCACCACCATTTATGTGGTTGTCTCTCCTGGGTTTGTCAGTGGCTCTGCAATCTATTCCTCATTGTTGATTAACTCATTAAAATTTTCCCATTCCTTTTCTAGATCCACTACAAGTGGTTTTGTTAGGTTTGGAAGGGAAGTTGGGGTTTCAGTTTGTTCTGAGGACAAAACCTACTGATCAGGCTTCTCTGTAGATTGAGTTGTATCTTTAACTGACCCTTCACTTCTACTTCTTTCATTTTTGGACTGATCATCGGACTTTTCAGCTAATTCTTTTTCAGAATTGGATTTAGACTTCCCTTATTCTAAACTTCCACTTATGCTAATACTGGGAGTGGGCTCCCTTATTGGTTCCGTATGCAATTTTTCCAATGGGACCTTTTTTAACCTCTATTCTCTATAATTGTTAAAATATTGAAGTTTTTCTTGATCAAACTGATTTTTTTCCATATGTAAGACCTCTTTGAATGCGCGCTTCTGCAGAAAGACATCGCCAAAGGAATCCTCTTCATTAGTAAACACTTTTATTTTGACCGCTGTGGTAAAATTCTTTACAACACAAAAGGGATCGTGCTACCTCCCCAGGAAATTTGGTAGCTATAAATGTAGCATATTATCAACCTCTTTAAAAGCATGACCTAAATCAAATAATGCAAAAGCCCCACATAATATAGGGAAATGAGGCCAAATGGCCTTCTTAGAATCCTTGAGTACTTTGCTCATTCCCCCAACACCACAAGTCTGGTAAGCTATTTCCCTGGCCATTAGTTTGTGAGGGGAAGTAATGCTACCAAATATCTTGATGTATGTGAATAATTTCTCCCCGAACCATCTTCCCACAGGGAGAATGTCAAATTTAGCTTCTGGGGAGAATCTTGGGGCGTCTTTGTTGTAAATAATTCTATGAATAGGGAGATCAATCCATGACAAATCTTGTAGAAATGTGGGATGAAATTGGATTCCCACAATTATTTATTATAAACTTGAATAGGAAGAGGGTTATGTACTTTCCATTTCCTCCCCATGATAGGAAAATCATAGACAAAACAAATGGCATCCATGATGTAGGCACTTAAAAAGAATGGAGGGTAAACCCTTTGAGCAAAACTTCTTTTAGTTCGATATCCTAAAATAGAAGAGGACAAATTATTTGATAATTTGGGCCCAATCCATTATGGTGGTTTTGGTGGCCGCATCCAATAAGGGAAATAATTCTGATGAAAACTTATTGATGTTTAGTCTTCCAAACGATCTACACAACATTGCAGTAGCAAAACAATAAGGAGAGCGAAGAGAGCCAGTGGCGTACATACCATTTTATCTTTCTTTAGTGGTTCCTCCTTGGCAGACCAACTTTTTTTGCACTACGCCAAATCTTCGTTGTCCTTAGCGATTTTTTCTACAAATTACTTGTTGTAGGAAGCCTGAGGTTCTCGCAGTGATACATGTGTTTCAAATTTCTTGGGGTAAATGACCCCATGACTAGTTGATTGGCCATATTTAACTCTCTATTAGAGATATCCGCGTGATCTATGACGCATTTAACCATATCAGTGTAGGGCAGTATCTTCAGCCTCACCACAATACGATGTAGAAACGAGCATGCAAGCTCAGTTAGGGATGCTTCAGAGGAGCCACGTCCATCTGTTGTAACTATAACCTTCATAATTCTCATGTTTTCCTCTTCTAATAGTCAGTACATGGATTCCCAGATAGATATCCCTGCTTCCTTAGTACAAGTGATGTCTATGAATCAGGGAGTCATTTCAGATTTTTCAGATGCAAGAGGCTTGCCTTTCTTTCCCATTATGCTCTATGTGCTGCTCTGCATACTGCTCCTACAAATTGCTAGCAGAGAACAACGATACGATAAGAATGATAGTGAATAACGAAAAAATAAGGTGACAGGAAAGCTTTTCATTCTTTAAATTATATAAAAAATATCACCTTGCGTGATATGGTCCTTTTACCCTGATCCGAATCATTTTTAATAAATAACTATTAATGGACTGTTAAGCTATAATTTAATGCTCATAACTTTGCATTGAATGACAGAAAGTACTGTCATAGAACTCCGAGCCCTTAGATTTGCGATAAAGCGATTTTGCCATTTTCTTCACAATATCGCAGATCGTGATATTGCAGAACTTATTATCACTAACAACCATTGTATCGTCGAGTAGCTACGATATGCGATTTGTGAGAAGCGTATTCATAATATTTGGGCATTTTTACATTAAGTGGCACTGCGGAATTTGAAATCTGCGATATGCGATGAGGTGGTAAGGCCTTAGATCTTGCTTTCTCGTAGATCACATTTTCAAGGAGTTCTTTATATAAGGGATGCATGCCATGACGTTTTTGTGATGCGATACTATTGTTTGAAAAGTGGGTTTCTTGAAAGGTTTACCTATTAATTAAGACTTTCCACTTTCAAAACTCTTCTTGGGTTTTATGGCCATATAGTGCTTAAGTATGGAAAGGTAAATTTACACATTTTAGCAAGTCTCACTTTGATATCTTGTTTTATTTTAAACAAAAAGCAATATTAAATACTAAGTTTTGATTTTTTGGAAGGGTCCTCATTTATTAATGTTATTGCTAACACTAATAAAAAGGGGGTTGTTGATGGTCACAACAATTGGCGATTCACTTGAAAGAACCAATTACCTTTGATGGTTTTTTGAATTTTCTAAGACTTCTAAAATAGAAATGTTTTTGAAAAATCAAACTTTATTGTAGAAATATAAGGTAAATAGTGCTATTTACTAATAACAACATCGTGTTCCAATTTTCCTAATTCTGATTATCTTCTTCCTAAAGTTAGTCATTATACCTACATCAGTCATTACTTGGTTTATAAAGATAAAAACAAAGACATATCCATAGATCAGTTTAGGTGTACTCATTTGTCATATGTAGAGCCTCTGCTGCCAGCAGGCATTCATAGCCTCAATAGGGTTACCTGTTACCCAACAATGATCCAGTATCCTACTTAAGAAGTATGCAATTTTCAAAGATAAATCATCATATAAACTTATTGTTTTTTCTTTTCTTTTAATTCTTAAAGAACAATGTCTTAGTTTGGTGGCCAAAATTGGTAGTGCCATTCACTTGATTTCTAACTTAACTGAACAAGCTGGCTCGTGATGAGACCCCTTTTCTTTTGATTGAAACAAGCTAGAGTCATTACCCTATTTTGGTATGCAGTTTGGCAATGTCAGTTAGTTATAATCTTTATGATCATGATGAGTCGGCTCTTGATGAGACCTCTTATTCTTTAAGTTTAAATTGCATAACTGGATTACTCTTTGAATCTTGCAATTTCCTAAAGTGGGGAGGAAGTCATTGGTTCCTTAAGAGTTCTTCTGGATGAAAATTGTAGAATTTAAAAGTAGCTTTTCTGTAGAGAATCTTTGTCTTCTTATTGATACTTTTCATGACTGATACGAAGCAAACTTCTACTCAAGGTTTTTTTTTTTTTTTTAATCAAAACTTGTAAAGTTGAATCAAAAGAACGAGTAAAATCTTTCAGAATTATAGCGCTTGACCATATGTTTCAAAACTAAATACTAATTTTCCTAACCACTTCCACTTATACAAGAGAAAAAAAAAAAATTGACAAGAGACAGTACTCTTTTCGTGGAAACCAAAGTTAAACATTTTCAACCTATTTTACTATTAAAAAGAAAAACAAACTAAAAATAATAATTTACAAAATAGAAGAGGTCATCTTCTATGGAAAGTATTTTTTAAGGATCCGCCAATTAACAGGTAAAGACTCTCTTTTCCCTACCAAGTATTGTAACATGAAAGTTGATGGACCTATGATTTCAACATTTTGGAATGGTCCAAGCCACATTCGTTGGAATTTAGTATGCTTGCCTTTCTCTTCATGGTATCCCATTTCAATACTAAGTCTCCAAGCTGAAAATCTTTTCTAGATACCATGTTTGAATCAAAAGAAGCCTTTACTAATTGTTGATGATGTGCATGGGTAATTTTGGCCATTTCTCATTCCACTTCTAACTTAAGGATCTACAATTGTCTTAGTTGCAAGGATGAGGAAGGAGTTTCTTCGATGAATTGAACTAAGGCTAAAGAAGGAATAGCCAGATGTGTTGGGAGGACCACTTCTTTCCCATAAACTAAATTAAAAGGAGAAGTGCCAATAGAAGTTTTCTAAGTTATTCAATCTGCCCAAAGATTGTACATCAAAGACTTATGCCAATTTCTATGATTTTGATCAATAGTCCATTTAATGATTCTGATAAGGTTTTTCTTTGTTGATTAAGCCAACCCATTTCATTGTGGGTAATAATTAGCAAAGTAATTCAATTTAAAACCTCTTTTGAGTGCAAATCCAGTCATAGCATTACTAGAAAAATATGATGCATTATCAAACATTAAAGCTAAAGGTAAGCCAAACCTGGTAATTATGAATTGATCTATAAAATCGATGATACTCTTAGAGTTGGCTGACTTGAGTGGAACTTCTTCTACCCATTTGGTAAATTAATTGGTAGCTGTAAGGATGTACTTATGCTGTTTAGAAGAGTGAGGAACAATCTCACGTAGGATATCTAATCTCCATTGTTCAAATGGTTGATTGATGTTGACCAGCTGTAATGGCAATGATGGTTTCCTCTGCCTTCCAGCAACAGTTTGACAAATCTGACATCTTCTTACATAGCTATGTGCATCCTTAAATAATGTTGGCCAGTAGTAGCCTGTGCGTAAGATTTTGTGTGCTGTCACATCCCCTGTGTAATGTCCACTTGCTAATCCTTCATGAAGTTCTCGCAATACTTTTTCAGCTTCAGATTTCTCAAGGCATCTAAAAAGAATAGAATCATAAATCATCCTAAAGAGTACATCACTTACAATTTGACATTTCTTAGCTTTTAATCTCAGGGCCCTTTTCTTTGTATGATTCAAATGTGAAGGAGCATATCCATTCTTTAAGTAAAACATGATATCAACATATCTTGATTCAATATCGTTTAGGCTTACCTCATACATTTGTACCTCACTGTTTGGGGACTGTATTTATGATATGAGCGATGCTCCAACCAACATCCTGCAAAATCCTTGATCTTTTACAATATTTGCTTGCTTGATTTCAGCGTCATATTCTTGTAGGGCTATGACCCAATTTTCTCTCTTTTCACCCACATCTTTCTGTACCAAAAGATTTCTTACCGCTAGAAATGATACTATTATTTTTGTATGAGTCTTGAGAAGAAAGGGTATAAAGTGTTTGATCACTTTGAATACAGCATAAGCCTGTTTCTCAGTGTTCGACTAATTTAATTCAGCTCCTTACAAGTTTGAACTGAAGAAGGCGATTGGGGCTTCGACTTTATCTTGGCTGGCTTGTGTGAGTATTGTAGCATATGATTTCTCATAAGCAAATGTATACAAAATGAAGGGATCAGAAAAGTTTGGAGTCGCTAGAGAAGGGGCATTTATAATTTCTTATTATATCAGACTAAACACTTCATGTTCTGCCTGACCCCATTTGAACAGAGAATTTTTCTTAATCATTGCTTGAAGAGGTGACACAATACTTGAGAAGTTGGGTACAAATCGTTTAACAAAATTAATCTGACCAAGGAAGGATTGCATTGTTTTTTTGTTATGGGGTAAGGATATCTCAGAAATCTCCTTAATCCTATCTGGATCAATATGGATTCTAGATTTAGATACTATGAATCTGAGAAGATTTCCTTCACTTAATGCAAAAAAGGACTTTTTTGGATTAAGTGAGATCCCATACTTTTGACATCGTTGGAAGATCTTCTTTAAATATCTGAGGTGACTACTACATTTTCTAGAATACACTGATATGTCATCTAAGTAAATCACCACTGATTTATTCACTAATCCTTTGAAAGGAATGTCCATGGCCCTTTGAAACTTGGCACCATCATTAATCAACCCAAATGGCAACTTTTGATATGCATATGTGCCCCATTTGGTTCTAAATGTTGTCTTCAATTGATCATCCGGGTGGACTAAAATTTGGTTATACCCTGAGAAGCCATCTAAAAAGGACATTAGTTCAGACCCTGCAACTGCTTGTAATATCTGTTCCATAGGGGGTAGTGGAAAATTATCCTTTTGGCAGGCTTTATTGAGATTTCGAAAGTCAATATAAATTCGGATATATCTGTTTTTCTTTCTAACTGGTACCAAGTTGGAAACCCATCTAGAATGTCGAATAGGAAAAATAATTTTGGCTTTCAGTAATTTGTTCAACTCAGACTTAATCTGACTTCCCAAATTATGATGGATTTTCGTCAACTTCTACTGGACTGGCTTTTCATCGGTGATCGTCGGAATTGTATGTTGTATAATTGAAGTGTCGCAAGTTTTGACGTCATCGTAATTCTAGGCAAAGGCATTTTTATACTATTTCAAAAGTCGAATAAAATTTGCCTTTTCCTCGGGTATTAGACTAAGACCTAGGTTGACATTTTTTGGTTTTATGTCACCTAAGGTTCACTAATTCATATCTCAAAGTTGAACTTTGAAGTTTTGAATTGGTGGACCTTTTGAATTTATCATTTAAATCATATAGGTCTTCCAACTTGACTACATATTTGGGTATAGTGTTATTGGTGCTTCCTTGTTCTAACTGCTTTTCATGTTGGTCTTCATCAATTATCTAATTATTGTAAGAGCCTTCTAAAGTCAGAAAACTTACAATATTAAGATCATCGTTAAAAACTCTGTGGTTGGTAACATTACCCGGGATAGAGGGTCTAAAGATTAATTTGATTGAGAATCTGTTTGGACTATAGTCTTTTGAGGAAATGAGCTTGGAAGCTACATTAGCAAGGAGGTCAGCACTAGCATTTTGGAGTCTAGGAATAAATGAAATATTTAATTCGATAAAGTGTGAAGTCAGGTCTTGTACTAATGATTGATAATGCTTCAAGTGCCCTGATAGACAATGTATAATATTTCTTACCTACTTGATAACAAACTGAGTCCCCAAAAAGTTGTAGATATTTGATATCCAACCTGATTGCCTTGTATAACCCTTGAACCAGAGCTTCATATTCTGCAGTATTGTTTCTGCAATCGAACTCAAGTCTACAGGTTAGAATGGTTTTCTCTCCTTTTGGACTAATAAATATACAAACTACTCATGCTCCATCATTAGACTTAGAGCCATCAAAAAATAATTTCCAAAACAAAGATTTATTTATAGGCCTATTTACAAAATCAGTGCATCTAGAAGTATCCATTTGAGAGAAATTTTCTATCTGAGATAAAACTGAATTTTCTAAAAAAGTTGAAGTATGAGCATTGAAATTCCCTAATAACGAATCAACAGAATAGTTTCCAATTATATTATTATTATACACTATAGGTTCATTTCTCCTTCTAACTCCGTTACTATGTACTTTTGGTGTCTTTCTCGCTCAACCTTTATCTGATTTGGTTTACCATTGTAAGGGAGCCACATATGTGACTAGTTGGTCACAAAGTAACTGTGAAGCTTCTCTGACCAGTCCCTGTTAAGAATTAATCCATAAAAATCGGGAATATCTACAACAAGTATATCAATGACTTGACATACCTTTGGATTTGATGAAAGCCTTATGATAACTTGATTGAGTTCACTGATTACTTCGACTTGAGACTGATCTAGTTGTACTATGCGTACTGCAGACTCTTGAGGTTGGAAATTTAACTTTGCACTAACTATCTTAGGCAAAATATTAGATGAAGCACCAGAGTCTACTAAACAATTATGAAATTTTCTTTTGAAAACTTGAAGGGTAAGGAGGAATGGAGGAGTATGGGATTCTGATCTTCCTCCAATTAAAGCAATGTCATTTGGATCAACTTTATTTGACAAACCAGTCAGAGTTCTTCCCATTTCATGAGTAGCTTGTGATATTACAGCAACAGGTAGAAGGGCAATAGGTACTGTATGCAGCTCTTTCAAAAGTAGTTTCTGTTGATTCTTTAATTTACTCAGCTCATGAAAATTAATGTTGGCCCTAGTCTTCTTCAAGTATTCAATAATATTATACTCCATTTCATCAGAAATGATAAGCGTTTTAGATGGAGTTGTTGAATCAAATTGGATTGGGTTTGTCTGAGTCACCTTTGGTGAGGATTTCTTGCCTGCGATTTTATCTTTAGAAGTTGGGCTTCGGTTTCTTTGTTTAGAACTAGATTGTGGAGGATCAAGTTGATTTCTACTTCTGGTAGTCACTGGTAATGCATCTTGATCTTCTTCATCTGGAAGAATGAAGTCCCACATTCCTTGTAGCTCTACAACCTCATCATCATCAATATGTTCCTCATTCAAAACATCCTCTTCTTCTCCTTCTGATTCTACGTTTGTTATAGTGTTTAGAGGCTTTGGATTTGTTGAAGGGTTCCTCTTGAAAGGTTTAAAAGGTTTCTTGGAAGAGGTCTTTGCCTCTTGTTTCTTAATATCAACCATTTCATTGGACATGGTTTTTAAAACTTTTTGTAACCCTTCCAAGTCAAATGGGTCCTTTGATTGTTTTTTCTTAGGGTCATCTTTAAAAGTGACATTTTTAGATTTTCTTTCATCTACAAAGTTTTTCTTTTCTAAAGCTAGGATATGTTTTTCCACTGCTATCGCTTCTTTCATATTTTCAGCCAATGTTGGCTTGGCAGCCCTATCTACAAAGATTGCTATATTCGAAGGTAAGGCAGATATATAGCATTCACTTCGAACCTCTTCACTAGGTTTAGGTGTTGTAGGAATCTTATTTAAGAGATTATTAAATCATGAGTTGAAATATTTGATAGGTTCTATTGGTTCAGTTTTAATATTTGAGAGATCATTAATTAATTTCACTGCAGACCTACCATAACCGAATTTAGTAAAGAACTGCTCTTGGAAAATATTCCAACTAGTAATGGATCTTGATGGTAATGAAAAATAACAGGACCTAGCTGCTCCTTGTAAGGTATATGGGAAAAGCCTAACAACAACGTCTTCTTCAATAACTCCATTTAAGTTTATTGACAACATAAAAAAATTTATGTGTTCTTTTTCCAATATGCTTGTATCTGGGTTAAACTTTGGTAGCCATTTTTCAGGATGAGCCAACAATTTACTTAAGGGTGCAGGCATTGTGACTACCCTTGGATTATTCCATGGTTTCAATGCCATTGTTGAGATACTAGCAGAGGAAAGCGCAGATGAAGTTACAAGTGGTTGGGAAGATGATGTTGAAGTTCCAGTATCCAGTTGAACAATAATATGGAGTTGAGGAGTGGATGTTTGAATTTGCAATGGATTAGATGAAATGGATGATGATGACAAAAGAGTCTCACTATCAGACCCTTCTGTTGCCTTCCTTTCTCTTTTTCTTTTAGGCAGAGGGAATTCTGTTGGTTCAATAGCAAGCTTTTCACTCTCTAATCTGGTAAGAGGATGGGAAGGAATGTATTGTGAACTCACACTGCCTTGAGATAACTCAGATTTCTATGGTGATATTGAAAATCCTTGAAGCTTATGAATTAAAGATTGAACTTTAGGAAGTTCAAGAGTGGATCTTTCAAAGATGTTCAAGTTTTCAGTAATGGTTGTTGTTTTCTCAAATTCTCTCTTAGAAATTGGAGATTCAGAATGCGAGGGAGAAGTCGGGGGAGATGTTGAGGGAGATTTACTCTTAGAATGAGTTATGTATTTGAATTCGCTCGCCATTCATAGTTCAAGCCCTCCTTCTAGTGCCAAAATATGTTGAAGGCCTAAAAATTATGTCTACAACAAGGTGCATAATCACCCAGTTCGGACCTTGAAAGCAACTCCTTTTCTGTTTGGAATAGTGGCTCTGACTGGGGGTGATGGGACTAGTTACCCAATCTATTTATGATGGTATGCTATTAGGATGATGTTTTTCTTTTTGGGTTTATGGGGTAAATGCTTATTCTAAATCTAATCTCTCTTTAACTAACATGTGCAATTTATTCTAATGAAAGAAAACATCTAACTTTAAACTATCCCAGGAGTAACGTTTCACTTATGCGATCTAAAGTAATTTCCAACAACAATTGGTAATAAAAGTTATTTGATCACTACTAGAAAGGAATCCATTAAAAATGATTGTTTCGTATAAGAAATTAGCCGAAATAATTACAAGAAACATATCACATAAGAGTTATTCATATACTTAGCATAAAAAGAATAGTTATCACCATACAGAAGTGCAATAATGACAACTGAACATTCAGACTTTCATATATCAATAACTAAAAATAATTTATCATTTGGCACATAAGTAAAAATTATTAGGAGATAAAAATACCATTGGTAATAGGTTCTACTCATGAGGTTTAGCAATATAGATTTATCTTCAAATAACTCAACATCCACTAAGAGTACAAAAGTGCATTTTGAGTAGCAGACATCAAACTCATATAAAAATAAATCTCATTCCATTCATTTTATCAAAACCCCCTCAGTGGGGGCCAAACTACACATTCTGAAGAATTGTTTTTGATAAAATTTTGGACCCCTCTCTAAATGCACGAGAGGGGTTTAAATACTACTCTAATGAAATCTAAAAATAAATATTACAAAAAGAGATGAGGAGGTTTAAACCACCTTCCTCATTTTAAGCAAAAATAAACTAAAAATAAAACTAAACTGTATCTATGATAAATTATGCATCTATTCTTTTAAGTTGCAAATATCCAGCATTGGCTTCAAGAGCGTTGGTTGGCCGACCTAAGCTTTTAATTGACCTGCAAATATGGAATTGGCGAGCGCTCGCACTATCTTCTCGGTGGAGGTTATGAGAAATTTCAGGGTCATCCATTGGCTATGTCTCTTTACCAAGTACTGCCAGTATGTGTCCCAGTTTAACCTATTTACCTGTTTAATCGAACAACCTTTTCCTCCGTTGTTTGTTTCCACTTTGTTTGAAGTTTTTGTGCCTTTGGGAGGAATCCTGGAGTGGCTTCTGATATTAAATTTGCTTTTTTCATGTTTTCATTGATGCACTCGATAACATTGTTTGCTACTGTCGCTGCTTCCTCCATCGCCTGCTCTGCTTCTTTAAGCTAGGAATCCCATTTTGCGAATAACATTTATTTATGAGATTCATCGATTCTGGGCAATTCCCCTCTTTTCCTTTCATCTGATTTTTTCCAGTTCAAAAATTCAGAAACCTTCTTAAAAATTGAATCATAATCAAGTCAAAAATATACGACTTGATTTGTAATGTTATCGCTCTTCTCGTAATGGGAATTCCATTGTGAGATCTTTTGGTAAATTGTTTCTTCCTGTTGCAAGAGTTGGATATTAAGAGCGAGTGCTTCTATGAAAAATTCTTCAATCTTAGGATCATCCTTATGCAATCCTATCATGGTCTGTAACTGTTCTTCTTTATTGGTCAGGTTACTATGATAATCCAATTGCATTTGTTGGAAGTCCTGCTGAAGTTTTGTCAATTGTACCTCTACTTCTTGATTGATTCCAGCCTGTTGTAGTTGCTATTCCAAAAATAGAATCCTATCCTCCTTTTATTTTAATAGCATTTGAACTTTAGCTACCTTATCAATTGTTGCAGAAGCATATGCCCCTGCGATCTGAGAGAGTCTAGTTAGGTTTTCCGATGGGTCTGTAGTTGGGTCTTTGCACAGAACATCCAAAGGTTCAGCCTCTGGAGAGAGCATGACATCTATTTTTATTTTCTTCCTTTGAATCCTGATGACAGCCTTATGTTTCGGGCTATAAAATACATCTAGAGAAGGAATCTCCTCTATTTTTAGAACGATTTCTGATGATGGAGAAACAGGAATATGCTTTGTCTCTTGAGTATTGGTAACCCCTTCCACCACCATTTTTGTGGTTGTCTCTCCTGGGTTTCTCGGTGGCTCTATGATCTATTCCTCAGTGTTGATTAACTCATTAAAATTTCCCATTCCTTTTCTAGATCCACTACAAGTGGATTTGTTGGCTTTGGAAGGGAAGTGGGAGTTTCAGTTTGTTCTGAGGACAAAACTTGCTGATCAGGCTTCTCTGTAGATTGAGTTGTATCTTTAACTAACCCTTCACTTCTGTTTCTTTCACTTTTGGACTGATCATTGGAATTTTCAGCCAATTCTTTTTCAGAATTGGATTTAGACTTATCTTCTTTTTAACTTCCACTTATGCTAATACTGGGAGTGGGCTCCCTTATTGGTTCCATACTCAATTTGTCTAATGGGACCCTTTTTAACCTCTATTCTTTATAATTGTTAAACTCTTGAAGTTTTTCTTGATCAAACTAAATTTGTTTCATATGTAAGACCTCTCTAAAAGTGTCTTCTGCAGAAATACATCATCAAAGGAATCCTCTTCATTGGTAAGCGCTTTTATTTTGACCGCTGTGGTAAAATTATTTACAACACCAAAGGGATTGTACTGCCTCCCCAAGAAATTTGGTAGCTATAAACACTGCATATTATCAACCTCTCTAAAAGCATGACCTAAATCAAATAATGCGAAAGCCTCGTAGACTATAGGGAATTGAGGCCAAATGGCCTTCTTAGAATCCTGGAGTACTTTGCTCATTCCCCCCACACCACAGGTCTGGTAAGCTATTTCCTTGGCCTTTAGTTTGTTAGGGACATACAAAGGAAGGATGTCAGGGGAAGTAATGCTACCAAATACCTTGATGTACATGAATAATTCCTCCCAAAACCATCTTCGCACAGGGAGAATGTCAAATTCATCTTCTGGGGAGAATCTTGGGGCGTCTTTGTTGTAAATCATTCTATGAATAGGGAGCATCACTCCATGACAAATCTTGTAGAAATGTGGGATGAAATTGGATTCCCATAGTTCTTTGTGATAAACCTGAATAGGAAGAGGGTTTTGTACTATCCATTTCCACCCCATGATAGGAAAATTGGAGGCAAAACTAATGGCATCCATGACGTAGGCACTTAAAAAGAACGGAGGGTAAAACCTTTGAGCAAAACTTCTTTTAGTTTGATATCCTAAAATAGCAGAGGCCAAATTACCTGATAAAATTTGGGGCCAATCCATTATGGTGGCATTGTTGGCCGCATCCAATAAGGGCAACCATTCTAATGAAAACTTATTGATGTTTGGTCTTCCAAACAATCTACAAAACATTTTGGCGGAAAAACAATAAGGAGAGCAAAGAGAGCCAGTGGTGTACATACCATTTTTATCCTTCTTTAGTGTTTCCTCCTTGGTAGACCAACTTTTGTGCACTCTGCCAAATCTTTTTTGTCCTTGGCGAATTTTTCTACAAATTAGTTGTTGTAGGAAGCTTGAGGTTCTGGCAAGTGATACATGTGTCTCAAATTGCTTGGGGTAAATAACCCCATGACTAGTTGATTGGCAGTCTTGAACTCTCTATCAGAGATATCTACATGATCTATGACCTATTTAACCATATCAGTGTAGGGAAATATCTTTGGCCTTGCCACAATACGATGTAGAAACGAGCATGCAATATTAGTTAGGGACACTTCAGAGGAGAGACATCCATCTACTATAACTGTGACCTTCATAATTGTCAGGTTTTCCTCTTCTAATAGTCGGTACATGGCTTCCCAGGTAGATATCCCTGCTTCCTTAGTACAAGTGGTGTATGTGAATAACGAAGTCATTTCTAACCTTTTAGATGCACGAGCCTTGCCTTTATTTCCCATTACGCTCTGTGTGCTGCTCTGCATACTGCTCCTAAAAATTGCAAGGAGAGAACAAAGATACGATAAGAATAATAGTGAATAATGAAAAAATAAGGTGACAGCAAAGCTTTTAATTCTTTAAATCATATCAAATATATCACTTTGTGTGAGATGGTCCTTTTACCCTGATCTAAATCATTTTTAATAAATAACTACTAATGGATCGTTAAGCTAAAATTTAATGCTCATAACTTTGCATTGAATGATGGAAAGTACTGTCATAGAAATCTAAGCCCTTAGATTTGCGTTAAAGTGATTTTATGATTTTCTTCGCAATATTGCAGATCGTGATATCGCAAAACGTATTATCATTAACAGCCATTGTTTCGTCGAGCAACTGCAATATGCGATTTGCGAGAATCTTTTCACATTTCACAATATTTGGGCATTTTTACATTAAGTGGCGCTGCAGAATTTGAAATCTGCGATATGCGATGAGGTGGTAAGGCCTTAGATCTTGCTTTCTCGTAGATCGCATTTTCAAGGAGTTCTTTATATAAGGGATGCCCGTCATGACCTTTTTGCGATGTGATACTATTGTTTGAAAAGCGGGTTTTGTGAAAGGTTTACCTATTAATTAAGACTTTCTGCTTTCAAAAATTTTCTTGGCTTTTACGACCATATAGCGCTTAAGTATGGAAAAGGTAAATTTACACGTTTTAGCAAGTCTCAATTTGATATCTTGTTTTATTTTAAACAAAAAGAAATATTAAATACTATGTTTTGATTTTTTTTTGGAAGGGTCCCCATTTATTAATGTTATTGCTAACACTAATAAAAATGGGGTTGTTGATGGTCACAAGAGCACCTCGCAAGATCTACTGAAACATAGAACCTCTGGGTAAGGACACTCTTGCACATTTCAGTAGAATAAGAATTTAGGTTGTTTGCCTAAGAATTCCTTGTTGTTGTTTTCCATCTACGTTGTTGGGGTTTCCAGCCCAAGACCCTAGGGTGATCTCACCCACAATAGTGGACTCATGAGAAGAGTTGACATCAGGTAGACAAGGTGGAAAATTACAGGAGCGGGACTTTGCTCAAGAAGTAGAGAAAGCACTTGAATAGATGGATACAGATATGGAGCAACATGAGTTAGAGTAAGATTCAGCCTCATGCCTCACCAACAAGAGGTCAACCCACTAGCTTCAGTGCATCCAGATGAGGAGAAAGTCCCAAGTGACAAAGGAGACACTAAAATCCTTAGAGACAATCTAGAGGGAGAGATGCACAACATCTCAATCGATGAGTCCCAACACAGAGTTGTGCAATCTTGTAGATTGTCGACTCCAAATGATCAGTCATCTCTTATGCAGTTTGAGGAATGAGTGATCGTATATGACGTGTGGAAGCATCCAACAACATTGGATGATGCTACTAGAGCATATGATGAAGCCACCAACTCGAGTGTTCACTTCTTAATAGCTGAGAATGAGAAAATGGCTAAGGAGTTACAGACGACCAAGTAGGGAGGAAAATTGGTTGTAGCATCCTCCCGAGCACAGTTGAAGAAGGAAATACTAGATGAAGTATTGTCCCTTGAGACAGTCAAACAGGCATTGTATTCCAAGATTGGTACTGTAGTGTCCTATATAGGGTGCTAGACTGGGCTAAATTTATTATCGACCAGGGTGCGTAGACTTAGAGGCGTGTGCCTAAAATATATAGACATAAAGGATCTAACCTAATCCTATTCTTCCTAATTACAATGCTATGATTTGATTCAATATCAAACTATCAATCAAATATCAACTAAGCATCAAACTATGTATCACTATCAACTAAGATTCAATTCATAACATGCTGTGTAACACTGTAATTAAAGGTTTGGTCTCCTTACAGAGACATCAAACATAAAACCTCTGTTCAATTCTACTCAACATTCATGAACATTCATTACAATCATGCAAAGTGAAAATCGTAAGCAAAAAGTTCATGACAGTGCTGCTTTACAAGGTAACCCTGGATCGAATCCCTTACAGGATATGTTTCGCGATCCAAATGATAGTCTATTCAAGTGCATGCATAAACATATAAACAGCGCATTCATAAATACATAAATATAAACATCGATTTAATCACTGTGCATATATATCAATATCAAATACCAATCAAATACTCTGACTGTAAACGCAATTAAAATGACACTGTAAACACAATTAAAATGACAACAGTATACCATGTACGCAGGGCCCATCCGCGTTCTTGGTATACTGAGCTTGTTATCCCACGATCATCGAATTAAAACAACGCACTGTGATTATAATGCAAGTCTTATTTGTATTAAGTCGAAGCTATGTTCATGAAGCGACAAGTAAAAACGTAACCGAACATACAACCGGGTTCAGACTTATATTTACATATGGTTCACATCCCTTGGAAATGGATGTACATTCATGAGTGGCTGTTGCCGCTTTTACCAAAACACAAAATGTTTCTATCCTAGCTTACACATATATAAAAAAAGAAACAACTAAAAATCGATCTGGACTATGACTGTGCGCTGTTGCTGCCTTTCTCGCCAACATGCCATAGTTGACCAATCGTTGACCGCGCATGTATGAGGGTTGTTTCCGCTGGGGGATAGGTGCTCGTCCATGCTTGGACATTCCGCTTTTCACCCATACCTTTCGCTCTGGCTTGGCTGTCATGCCACATGTCAAACAATAAGCCATTTACAGGATGTTGGGACTTCCTGTAGTCATTTTGCCCAAAAACTCCTAATTTATTAACACAAAACCCTTAAATCAAGTTAAATGCAATTCAACAACTATAAGACTATTAATTAATCAATTTCCAAGGCATTTGAGGGATAAATGATGAAAAGAGGTAGGTAATTGTCATGTTCTGGGAGGGAAAAAAGGGGTCATAGAATGGTACCAACATCTCTCCCCGACTTAATGAATTACCATGTCCTCATGCTAACCTTGAAGTGCTTCCTTTAAACTCGGTCCCTGCCTGTACCTCTGCTGCCTTGAGCAATGTGTCTACATTCTTTTTCACCTGGGCATCTTTCTGGTCATGGAGCTCTTGCTTTAGTCTTTTGTACTTTTCCTTGAGGGTCTTCTTTTGATTGACCCACCTGGTGGCCCACTTGCAAATGTCTGTCTGCTCAGCTTCCAGCTCATTAACTCGCTCCTTTAACTTTTCATTTTTCTTTTGAATTTCTTTACTCTATGCTCGGAGCATTTCATTTTCTTTCTTAATAACTTTCTCCAGCATGTTAGCCTCCATGAGCTCTTCCTTTAATTTTTCAATTTGTCTCTCTAATTTCTTATGCTTCTTATTGGGAGGTGGTGACCCTCTTTCCTATTTGTTATTACTTTCGACCTCTATATCAGCTCCTGGGGGTGAATGGCTTTCAACATCTACATCGGCTCCTGGCCCTGGTGGCGAATGGTCACTGCTCTGAATATCCATCTGTATAGGTGCATTGGATTCGGTTTGGTCTTCTTGCAACTGAACTTTTGATGTCCTTCTTGTTCTCCTTGAGTAAGTGGTGAAGACTTTGTTTTGTTCTTCCCTTTTAGCATCCTCCTTTCTCATTTTTCTGGTCCTTATGCTGCTCACAGGTGGGGGTATCTTGTTAGCTTTGGATGATGCTGGAATCTCCTCATCAATGTTCTTCATAAATCCTGAGTTTTCTTGTGATTCTTCTTTGTCTTCCTCATCCCTGATTTGGTTGGCAGCTAAGAACTCCTTCCATGTTTTCCCTCTTCTTTTCATTTCATGTTCAATGAGAATTTTGATTAAACCAAAATGATATAAGCTTTTGTCTTCGTTTCCTTCTGCTTCTGGATGTTTTTGACATCTGGTTAGGCTCTGCCAATAAGAAATATGGTTAAACTGATTGACACATTGTTTCTATTATGTAGTTGTTGTAGCAACAACTTGTGATGTGGGTAATAACTAAACAATGTCGTAGCGATTCTTCACAGGCTTACAAACTTTTGGAAGTATTGCTAACCATTTCATCCCAAGGATGCACCAACCAACTTCTTGGAACGCTCTTTTCTTCCAGTTTTGACCGCTGGCACTCGGGAACCTAAGAATGAATTGGGTCCACGATTTCTCTTTGAATTGCTTGGTTTTAAAATACTTTTCCCCCTCAGGGCTAATCCCTATTGCTTGGGCGATGGTGTCTTCTAAAACCCTGAATGAGAAAGTGCCTATCAGGGCTTTCTCCCCATTAAATGTGAAGGTGAATTGCTTAGCAACTTCTTCGTTGCTTCCATGGAATTTTTCCAAAAAGGGTAGCCACTGTATTTCCCTAAGAATTGAAATGCAGTCTTCATGGTACTGGGAGCTATCGAACACACTTGGCTCGGCCCTATTTGTCATCTTGACAGAGGGTCAAGCTTCTTAACTTGCAAATTTAACAAAGAAGTTTGGATTTATTACCTGATACAATCGTTCCCTTAGTGTTCATTGTAATGCTGGGTCGACTGTTGTGTAGCTCGGTGAGAGTCGAAACCGGATGCGCTCACTGCCCTCGGTCCTTGCTGTGGAGGCCACGGAGTTATACACCAACGTATGCAATCCTAAAAATAAGTGAAACGACCACTTTCTTCTCCTCAGAGTGTATTCATTTAAAAACAGAGGAACAATGATAATACCGCTTGCACAAATACTATGATGGGAGCGCTGGGAGGTGTATATGCTACACTGATGATGGAGTCCCCTGAATCATTTGGGTGTGTCGGGTGGTGAATTCATCATTCAGCCCATGCAAAATAATGAATAGGCCTGCTGTCTCTTTCCTTTATATAATTACTCTTTTTATTTTTATTTTTTTTAAAAAATATCACCACGTGTCCTGTTGGTACTCAGCCAATTGGAGGTGTAGACTTAGGAGGTTGGTGTGGCGGTAAATGGTTGTAGGATGCTTAGGAAACATTGGAATGAAGGGTTAATGAATTTTAGAAGTAGGAAGTAGGTTGGAGTAGGGAAGAATTAGGGAGATAAGGGATGATGAGAAAAATGCGCCCTTGAAATTAATCATAACAGTCATAGCTATTAGAATTAACATTAAAAATTAATCCAAGAAATTAAGTGTTAAAAACAAGGAGTGTATTACACTGTTGTTTGATTGCTGTTGTATTGGCATGCTCAGTAGAGCTAGCTTTTTGACTGTTGTTTGATTTTCCTTGCTGTTCATAACAGGTCCCCTGAGGTAGGTTTGAATGCAATAGGTCCCT
>APFE030553187.1:0-19889 GCA_000404065.3 Pinus taeda
CTGTTCTGCGGTTTTTGTGCTTCCATGACCTTACCGGCAGCCTTCATGGATCAACCTACCGACAACCTTCTTGGATCAATCTCACAAACTACCGACAGCCTTCTTGGATCAATCTCACACAGTGTAGCAGTGTTCAAACTAATAGAGGAGCCTGTTTTGACAATCTCACGAACGGAGAATGGAGCTAGAAATCGTGAGCCGGCGCTGTTGTTTAGAAAACATCTGCAGAACATCATTTCTTCCAGGTCAGCTCATTCTTCAACTACTTTGTTTCCCTTTCCTTGCCATATCATCTCTCTCAGTCCTGTTTTGCTTCCTAGGGATTTGCTGGACGGACTGGCCTAATTTTCACTGCTTGTATTCTCTGAAGCCCAGGTCTATTTTAAACATAAGGTTGTGCCCAACTCTGAATCGGGAAAAAATCAGTGTTGCAGGTTCTCAGACTTTTACGATTAGACCTTCGCTGTTTTTGGGTAAACTAGGTTAGGGTTTGTTGAGGTATACATGGGGTTTCCTTGATATCATTGCTCTTACTTGTATCAGAGTCTTTCTCTGTTGAACGTTTTAACATCCACGGAAGTCTTCTTTTTATGGTTGTCGTGAAAAAGAAGGCATTGAGCCTGTTGGCTTCCATGATTAATCGGCATGCGCTGAAAAACCATTTCTGACTTGCCAAAATTCTGAAAATCTGTTTATGAACATTTGTGATTTTCGATTTACGTCTTTAAAGAGAACCGTCTGTGAGGGTTACAGAAAATGTGACAAGAAAGGTGGGCATTATCTCTGTCATTATCTTTTGCTTGAACCATTCTTTGAGTTTTTTATTATGTTGGAAGTACAGAGATGTGATTCAAAACACACACAAATTAAAATTCAGGTATGTGAGTAAGATGAAATAAAATAGTGTCTTCAGTTAAATGTTAGGATTGATATGCGACAAGAAGAAAGGTTCTATTTAGTATTTCATTTTCTTTGTTTTTTTTGAAGCGTCATAGTATATGATTCCTCCATGGGTTTTGACATGATTTTGTATTACTGAATCCCCAATGAAGGCGACTTTTAGAATAAATATAAATGAAAATATCAATGGTTAAGTCCCGTTTAGTACACTAGGAAAGATCTTGGTTGTACACTGATCTGAAAGGAGTGGTACCTCGGCTCCATGAGGATCAGGGGAAAACATTTATCAATTGAATGGTATCGCAGCTCTCAGTTTCTTTATGGTTGTTTGAGATCAACAGATATGTATTTGATGCTGCGAAGATATTAAGTGGGGAGTAATATTTATACTGGTAGAAGATTTTATTCCTGGCTGTCCATAATGCGCAGGAAATTATTCATGGCAAGGCTTTATGATCATCGACTAAGTTTGACTTCTAACTTCTATAGCTATCCACAAGGAGCTCTTCCTCCCAGTTACCTGAACGTCCTGCTAGAACTAATAACTTTTTCGATATTTCCTAAGCGAAGGTACAACATGCTATCTTATTTGCAACTATATAATTAGCAACCTATGCATGGTATGTCACCTTACAAGCCCTTGAATAGTATAGTTTCATTGTAAACATTTGAAACTGTGCATGGTTCTACTCCAATAAGTCTGTGCTTCATTAATGCCTAGAATCATGTACTTTTAATATCCAATTCAGACATCATGCACTGTTCATAAAATGGTAAGTGCGTGCATAATTAGTTGTAAAAATGCAGCCCAACATTACTTCAGCCATGGTTTCCAGCATGCAGGTATATAATTCAGCAGTATGTCTGCAATCCAAATTAATAGACTTATCTCTTGCAATCCAGGATTAAAAGCAGTCACAGATAAGGTAATTAACAATGTCAATGGCATGAATGTGGTACCATATCGTTGAGGGGTTTTGAACCTGGTTTCCTTTTTGTGCTTTCAATGAAATGCATATCCCACGAAATCCATGGGACAATTCTTTGATTCCGAGGATGGTATTTAGGGTATTCTGGTCAATTGCAGTTTGGGCAATCTAACCGCTCAGGAACATTGAGTGAGGTCCACAATATTAATATTAACAAAGGCAGCCAACCCAAGGACTTGATCCTGAGACCACCAACTTGTAAGGTGAAAGCACTCAACCATTCAATCTAACCCATGAGCTTATTTTGAACCTAATTCTTATCTCAAAAAAATATTTAAGGTAATAGCTTGAATACAGTGTGCTTGGCATTAGATGGCAAGTTCTCTTATTTTTACAATTAGGTTCTTTCTATTTTTCTCTCAACCTTTTTCTTTATACACTGCACGATTGTCCACTGATGGATGGTGTTCCTCCAGTAGGGATACACTAGCTGATTAGTTATTCTAATATAAGCTGTAAGAAGGATGCCCTCTTGAGTTGCGGAGATGACAGCCTTATGACAGAATTACTACAAGTCTGCAATGCTTCGTTAATATAATGGATGCTTTTTGACAGCCTTATGACAAAATAACTGCAATTCTTCAATGATCCGCTATTAAATGGATGCTCTATCGGATACCCTTTGAGTACAAAATTTAGCCAAAATTACTGCAAGTCTGCAATGATCCGTTATTAAATGGATGCTTTATCAGATACCCTTTGAGTACAAGAAATATATAGTTTTAGGCAAACATTTCATGGCTAGATGATATAGCTTTAGTTGTTCCATTAATGAAAACATTTTAATCCATTACAACAAGAAATGGGCTGCAATTTGCAATTAAGATAAACTAATCCAAACCCTTCACCGGATTTTGCATATTTTGGTGCACACCTTTTTAGCTGAAGACATTTATTTTCCAAATTTTTTGTACTAGAACATGCTTTCTTTTCCTCAAAATGGTTATTAAACTAAAGAAAAACACTTATATTTAGGGCCTATCATTTTTATTTGATCAGTACCTTTCAGATTCTAACATCTTCTACGAACACAAAATCTTCTATAAAGTTTCTTTGTGTTAAACTTGCTCTTTTTTTTCACAAAAATAGTTAGACTTTATATTCTTAAAAACTGTGGCTAAACCATATAGCGTAGGTTTACAAGAAATATATAGTTTTAGGCAGACATACCCTAGAGTGTACAGATAAGTATAAATTATCCAAAAATTACTGTGGAGGCCTATCCATTTCATTCCTGCAAAGGGTAAATTAAGTGAGCGAAATATATGGAATTTTCCTTGCTTGAAACACATCTCTTAATGGGTTTTACGTTGTGTAAGAAACGTGTGGATTTTTCCTAGAAGATCACATGTCATGTGCGAACAAAATATTCAAGAAAGGATCAATATCAGGAATGGCTGGCAAATGTTCCTATTTCAATGATGTTTTGACAGTACTGTAAGACTATAAGGACCTTTGAGTCACATGAGGTTCTTCCAAATTTGCACAATACATACCTTGTCACCGAATCTTATTAACATGCATTTTTGTTAATGTGGTCTACCTTGGGTGGTTAATATGAGAGGTTGTTCTCCTCCCCATCTAGGTTGTGCCCTTATTATTGTTTCACCATCAAAAGTTAGCCTTCTTAGATTAGATTCCGCATTCACATCACATCTTCTTTGACTAGAATTTTGTGTTGTGGTCAAATTGATGCATTGCAGGTACTCCTATCAGAGGAAAAAGAAACCTCCTGTTAATATTATGGAGACAACCTTGACAACGAATGCCATTCCTCTGTTGCTGAATGGTTGCACCGAGATTCAACCACTACTTCAGATAATCGATGTTGGTTCTGTAACCTCATTAAAAACAACATCCTCGCACTTCCACATCACTCTATCTGATGGAACACATCAACATAAGACTTTGCTACCATCCTCATATGGCCCACAGGTTGTATCTGGAGACATCCAAATTGGCTCGATAATTCTACTTAAAAAAGAAGCTTGCACAGTGCTCCAAAACTCCTCGTAAGGCCCACCATTTGAATTTACCCTCTTTTAATTTTTCCCTTCTAAATGCTTCTTGCATTTAAAGGAGGAAATGGAATCTTCATTAATTCATTTCTCATTTGTTTACATAAGGTCCATCCGAGTTGTTGAGCTTGAAGTTGTGCTGCGCTCAGCAGCATTGATGAGGGACGCATCGACGCTACTACATGCACAAGCGAGTACATCCCAATTTAGCTCCTCATCAGCTGAAGATACCTTGCCCTTTGTAGTTACTCCACCAACTACGGGAACAACTACAACAAGTCCATTCATGGCGCTCAACCCTTACCGAAAATATTGGTCAATCCAAGGTAGGGCATCGACAAAAACATCATTGAAGGCTTACACCAATGTATGAGGTTCAGGAAAAGTTTTTGGATTTGACCTTATCAAACGTGATAAGGAAGAGATCCACCTTTCTGCATTTGCTGAACTGGCCAAATCTCTTTACAATCTAATTCAATTTGGGCAGCTATACATTGTTTCAAATGGCACAGTGAAAGAAGCAAATCCAATCTACAACCACCTCAAGAACAAATGGGAAATTTACTTTTTTGCTGCTTCCACTATCCATCCATGTCCCACAGATGATCCAACGTTCCCTTACCAGAGTTTTCACTTTAAGACTATTGCTGAAATAAAAAATGCATGTCCAAATATGAATGTGGATGGCATTGGTGTTGTTACCTCCACTTCACCTGCATCAACAATTCGACGGAAAGATGGAAGTGAAACATTCAGGAAAACACTAATATTAAAAGAAAAGTCGGGTTTTAGCATTGATGTAACATTATGGGGAGACCATTGTGACTATATAGGACAAAACCTTTCTGAATTCTACTCTTTCGACAACCCACCAATCCTTGCAATCAAAGGAGGTCACGTATCTGACTTTAATGGTACCACCATAGGGACGATACCAACAAGCACTCTCACAATAAATCCACAAGTTGAAGAAACTCACCAACTACATTCATGGTTCCGTGAAATAGGTTATAGCTCCTCTTCTTCATCTTTGAGTAGGAACTATGGTGTTGCTTCGAAACGTGCCCTACCATGAAAGACGTTTTATGAAATTGCTGGCATGCAACTCTCCGATAAAGCAATCTGGGTTTCAGTTCGAGCAACAATTACTACTCTTCATATGGACGACTTCTACTTTCTAGCACGTCCATTAGATTTCAATGGAAAACAATGCATGAAGAAGGTTGTGGAGCATTCTAACAATCTTTGGCATTGTACAAAATGTAACGGTGCCTTCCCAGAATGTGACTACCGTCACAAACTTTAAATTGAACTACATGACCACACCGGGACTTTGCAGAATGTCACAGTTTTCAATGATGCAGGAAACGAACTCATGGGCATCACAGCGAAATACTTGTTCCTTCTTTCTATTGAACCGACTGATCTGCAGGAAATTTGTGGCCGAATTTCAGGACAACGTTTCCAACTAACACTTTCCATTAAAGCAGACTACTTCAACGGTGTTCAACGCTTGCAACCAATACTGATCAATTCAGAAGAAATTCAATATGCCTCTGCATGCAAGGAAGCACTCACTGACATTCAAGCAATGTCCACTTCAAAACGACCTATTGTTCGCCACCTGTGAATTGCTTTTTGGGTCTCTTGGAACACGACTGTTTGTACATAAACAATCATTTCCGCCCAACTCATTGTCTCATATTGTTGTAAATTACACACCCATGTTATTATGATGCAAACTGTAGCTTTCACTTCAAATACTCTCTTCCAGTCATTCCAAAATATGTATGTTTTCCATTTACATTTTAATAATATAGATATCAGGATTTGTAAAGAGTTACTACATATGTTTCTCATTCGTTGTCTACATGCTATACATTGATCTCTTGCTTGCTAATCTATTCATTTTATATCACTCCTATTTGCATGTTTTTCCTTCTACCTAATCTACCTACCTTCACCAATGCTGAAATAAAAAATATTAATTCTATGTTCAAATAAAAAAAGTTAATTCTAATACTTGTACTACATTCTCCAAACATGCACTACTCATTTATCAACTGAAAATACTTAGGCATCCATATGCACACAGTAAAGATATCATAACCTACAGTTATGATTTGTTGTATGTGCTTTTGTGAAGATGGACATTGCAGTTCATAAGATACTTTTGTTTGGAATTAAATAATAAAATAAGCATTTGGAAGATGGAAACAAGTATAAGAGTTTGACACAAGCTACACCATAGTTATTATGATTAATGCGTGTGTAAACTAAAATGGTTGAACGTAAAAGTAGAGTTTTTTTCTATAGTAGGTTCTTGATCTAGTCTAAAAACTGTAGCCAGTCATGACATGGGAAGGCAACATAAAATTGGATCATCCTCTGTGATTGCAAATTGGAATTATTTATCTGCTCTTAAGAAGGTGGACACTACAGTGCATAAGATACTTTTGTTTGGAAAAATAATCAAACAGCCATTTGGAAGATGGAACTTTGCAATGCCTGCACATCATTTGTACCAATTGAATATCTTTGTTTAGGATCTGTAATTTGTATTTTCTTATGGATCATTCAAAACAAGTATAACGGTTTGACACAAGCTACGCCAGAGGTATTATGATTAATACAAATATAAATTAAAATGGTTCAACATAAAAGTAGGGTATAGTTCTCGAGTAAGTTTATTCTAAAAACTATGTATACATATTCTTTTCACAGACAAGAATTCAACATCACATTTTGATGCATTTCCATAATCAACACTAAATAGTGCTTGCTTTAATTCCTGAAATGTTCATTCCACCTTCAAAATCAGATGTTGTTAAATGGGAAGATAAATAAACAGTACTGGAAATGGAATAATCATTCCCTTGGAGAATGTGCACTTTCTGGCTCTTATAATCTACAGTTGACATTCGTCCAATTCCCTCTGGTACATTAGATTCAATTGCACCCAGGCCGTATGCTGGCATTGGCATACGGTTTAATTGCCCTGAACCAGGAGCACCAATAATAATGGCAGATGGCAAATTCAGGACTTGTCCACTTTGAAGCTGAGAACCTTGAAGTTGTCCAGCATTTATAATAAAAAAATACAGTCTGATCTGCTCTACAACACAGTTAATGACAACGCTTTTAAATTTCTCTTCAGAAACATTTGTTCGGCCGCTTTTACAAAAAAAAAGAATCACTTGTAGTCTCTGCTCAACTCTGTGATGACAGGAAAATCAATCCCTTTCTATTACAACCAGAAATAGCTGATTGCATTGGAAAGACAAGCTAGGGTCCTCGTTCGTTATAGTTTTAGAGTCAAACCATCTAATTTTGTATAAGCAATTGCCAAATATCCAAAATAGTCATTTAGAATAAACATCTTCAAGAACAAACTTCATTAATTCTAAAATAAATATAGACCCAATTTAACAATAATATATAACAATTTGTTTTGAACAACACCAATTGGTATTGAGGCACCATTAATCTCCCATTCTCTATTAAAAAGCTATTAGATCATATTTGAAGAGCATGATCGTGAGGAAGAATCATACAAAATGCACATAAACTGTAGCTTCTACAAGAGGTATTGACCAAACAATTTCTTTGTAGCATACAACTTACAAAATAATGTTACAGAAAATCACCTTGTTGAGATTCAAGTCTGAAACTGCAAAAAATTGAGCAATCTGATTCTAGTCTTTCACTGGCAAGAGACCTCATTATATCCATAGCTAATAACCGCAAGGCTCAAATTCGACATTTTGGTTGCCCATCTTTTAGGTCCTCCTACTGGGCCATCAATGTTGTAAGCATATGAAGCCACAGTTGAACCTTCACAATCCTACGCCCTATCCATTCTCATATTCCTTTGCAACACTATGAGACTCAAAAGTGTAGAAAAGCTATTCCCCACAAATGTATCAACCTGCACGCATACTTCATAATCAATTGCAGATTGAATGAGATAGGGATATTTTGAGTATATATCCAGCACAACCAATTTATTCTTTTCATAAGGGGCTAAGAAGTCACTCCATCCCTCTAACAACACCCTTTCCTCTAAAAGATCATCGGCAACAGCCAGCAAAAAACAGAGGGCTTCTCCAGTCCAGGAATGTTAGCAACCCTCTTCATTATTTCCTCCTTACTATTGCAAATTTTCAAGTCCTTTCCATTTCTAGCTCTGGACCTCATCTCAAGCTTCTTGCACTGGATCATCGAGTCTTTCTCAATTCTCATATGAACCGCCACATATTTGGGTTGAAATATGAAGGGAAGCATCTATCTTTTGTTGGGAGTTATATGCTTTCTGTGGCCCACATATGCCCTGTGGCCCTGCATAGAATAATTTTAGAAGGATGCCCTTTGGTCTGTAACAAGCATAAATGTGGAACAAGAAAAATCTGTAGAAACTTGAAAGCACGTAGATGCAGTTTAGCACTTGAATTGGTACCTGAATTGCATGGCCCATGTTTCCTCCATGGGATGGCATTATACAAATGTAACGGTGACTTCCCAGAATGTGACTACCGGTATAAACTTAAAATTGAATTACATGACCACTCCGGGAATCTGCATAACGTCACAATTTTCAATGATGCAGGAAACGAGCTCATGGGCATCACGACAAAAGACTTGTTCCTTCTTTCTATCGAACCAACTGGTCTGCAGGAAATTTGTGGCCGAATTTCAGGACGACGCTTCCAACTAACACTTTCCATTAAAGCAGATTTTTTTCCACGGTGTTCAACACTTGCAACAAATACTGATCAATTCAGAAGAAATTAAATATGCCTCTGCATGCAAGGAAGCACTGACTGGCATTCAAGCAATGCCCACTTCAAAACGACCTATTGTTCGCCGCCTGTGAACTGCTTTTTAGGGGCTCTTCAAACACGACTTTTTGTACATAAACAAACATTTCCACACAACTCATTGTCTCATATTGTTGTAACTTACACACCCATGTTATTATGATGCAAACTTTAGCTTTCACTTCAAATACTCTCTTCCAGTCCTTCCAAAATACGTATGTTTTCCATTTACATTTTAATAATATAGATATCAAGATTTGTAAAGAGTTACTACATATGTTTCTCATTTGTTGTCTACATGTTATACATTGATCTCTTGCTTGCTAATCTATTCATTTTATCATTCAAACATGCCAAACAAAAAAAACAATTGAAGAAGAAGGGAGCAACATATTTTTTTTATCTTGCTTCTCTCCTTTCAGTGATAGACCCCAAAATAACATATGATTTTATATCACTCCTAATTGCATGTTTTTCCTTCTACCTAATCTACCTACTTTCATCGATGTTGAAATAAAAAATATTAATTCTATGTTTAAATAAAAAAAGTTAATTCTAATACTTGTACTACATTCTCCAAACATGCACTACTCGTTTATCAAAACTAACAATAATTATTTGTACTTGTTTAGATATGCCAACAAACAATCAAATTGCAGCAAAAAACGAGCGACGACGTCTTCTTTATGCACAACAAAAGGATAGAATAAATGCACGATGTCGACTACTTTATTAAAATCGCAACAATCCTACTACTTCCTCTACATCCCTTCCCACCTCAAATGCACTCCCAACTATACAAACCAACCCATCTCACATTCATCAATTCCAATATAACCCTCCCCTTAATGATGAACACCGTCGCTTTCGAGAAAGGATTGATGGACTTTCTACCTTGCATGTTTGCACAATATGCAAGGAAGCATACCCAGGAATGAAAACAAAGCTTTTCAATGGTAGACTCTCTTGTTTTCGTTGTGCGTCATCCAAATATGCCATTCGCTTTTCTGAACTAGACAACATGGACCCTGGAGAACAACCCTATGTCCTTCACCAGTTAACACAGGTTGAAGAAATGCTCATCGCACGTGTCAACCCCATTCTATAAGTCACTCATTCCCGTGGTGGTCAATACAAATATAATGGCCATACAATTAGTTTCCCTCAAGACATCACCACTATTGCCAAATACTTACCCCGAATGCTCTCTGACTTAGACATCCTCATTGTCAAAAGGCAAAATCCATCTGAAAAGGCTTACGAATTCTTCGTTTGCAAATCACATGTCCTTGTAGCCCTTGAATACAAAATAAAAAATGACCCTTACTACCGTGATGTTCAATTCAATTCATCTGCACTTTCTGGGCTGCCAAATCACCCTACAGACATTTCTTCCCTTCTCCATAATGTAACCACCTCCTCTTTTGAACCCCTTCTACGTATGATACTAATGTCATGATACCTCCATTAGAAATCCAACCCTCTTCTTTCGTTCCATTCCTCTCAAATTCATGCACTGAGCTTGAGCACATTTGTAACTATTTGCACTTGCCCCATTCAAATTCAACAAGCTCTATCAATTGGCCTCCAATATCTTTAACTACTATAAATGAATACAACACCATTGGCATCTTTGCCATGGCATTCCCCACACTCTTCCCTACAGGCAACGCAATGATCATGCAACCAAGACTTACAAAAGTTGAGATGCATGAATATGCTTTACACTTGTTGCACTACCATGATAACCGCTTCGGCCAACACCCAAGATAATCAGTACGCAACTAACATGTTTACTGAATAATTTTTGCTATTCTCTTGTAATCTATAGGCCCCCAAAGCTCCTCATAGACGAGATTTCATTCTGTAACTAAATTTTACAATTCCAATTTAATAATCCTATCGGCCTCTCTTTGTACCTTTTGGGACAATTGCTAGTTTTTAGCATCTTTCAATTCCTTGGTCGTTCTCTGGTCGTCATTAAGACAAAACGTTATTCATGGCTTCATACAGGGAGTTCATTGTCTATGTGTCAACCATCAAGTAGCTGAATATTTATTTTAAAATAAAAAGAAAAACAACGTTATTCATCACTTCATATGGGAAGTCCACTGTATACCTACAAACTAGCGAAATATTTTAATTAAAGATTCGTTGATTTTGCAGATTTATTTTACCGCCTTCACATAAAGAATTCTGATATAACATTAATTTAGTCTAATATATGGAATCAAAATACTCAAGGATGTAACCTAACATACAAATATGTAAGTGGGCACATAAAATAAAAAAAGTGACATATAATCCATATGAAATCAGTCACTTATTTATGAAAAATAAGTTATGAAAGATCATAAAATTCTCCTTGATAACCATACTACAATCTTAATCCATCATCAAGAAAATGCAACAAGTATATAAGTGTATGAGACACACATGCAACTGACATTCATGCATAACCAACACATTCAACCCATATAATCTGAGGGTTGAACCATGCTTTGATACCACTCTGTAGCTCCCTCCTCCCACGTCAACCCAAGTAACCATGCCAACTGGGGTAAACATGAGACGAGAGGCTACTATGGTTCGATTCGACATCCTATGTGACCTTAAGGAAGTGGAATCGACAGAACATCACACACAATCATCCAACATCATCAGCATAACCCTCAGGAGACAAGTCAGCAACTCAAATAGCTTGTCCCTAAGTCCCACTGTTTTTCTGGATCTCTTAGGCCACATTCACTCTCATGTTATGGACAACGGAGCGACTAACAACCTAAAGTCACTCTCACAAGCTTGCCTACCAGCGACCAAGGACCAAAATTGCCAGTTCTGTGTCAGCGACCCCGAGATTTAAGCCACTCTTTTAGGCCTAGAACCCATGCCACTTCCCAAAATGGAGTGATAGCTTAGAATCAGTAAAAATATCGGAAAACGATAATGTAAAAAATAACTGAACAAGACCATAACTAGACCCCTACTAGCCAAGACAGGCATTTCATCAAACACATCATCAACATGTAACCTATAGGTTTAAACAACATAATTAAGTGTAGGAATCTCATACTTATCTAAGAATCGCTATGAACCATTATTCCCTCATGTCATTTGCTGCATTATCATCTATTATGCCTTAGATACACCATCCATTCATTTACAAGTAAAAACATGCTGAGATCCATACATAGTTGTTGTCATAAAATGTACATATAACCAACATAATAGGAATAGAAATACCATAAACATGTCAACCATCAAAATCCACATATACATCAATATATTTTCACATGGAAATCAAGGGAATTAATTTCTCATTAATGAATGCATTAAACCAACTGGATATGGGACTACAATGTTCCACCCAACCATAAAATGGTTGAGCCAAATCTCTCTTCAGCCATTCACCCCCGTGCCATATTCTAATCATGAATGTGGGACTCAAACCAAAAGAATTCAACCAGGGAATAGCAAGGTTAAACCATCTCATACTCATTAATAGAAACTAGGATTTATCATAATCCATCCTCGATCACTAGGCCAACACAATGAACACATCAAAACATGCTTTACCATGATCTCTACCCGATCACTAGGCTAAACAAGCATGGATTCTAGCATATTTCTCCACCTACACAGTGGAATTTTCCTGTCTCCTAGCCTCTAAGGCTTTACTGCATTCCGAACATGGATCCCTAAACCCTAAACCGGGACCCACTCTTCAGGCTTTACCACATATCCCAAACCTAGGATTACTAGGCCCAATATAGAGAAATCCACTTGTAGGATTTACTCTATATCCTGCCATTTTCCTGCAAGGGTTCCTAGGCCATTCGAGGAAACACACAATTCAGCTTTACTGCAACCCACAGTCCAGTTCAGGGGTTACTAGGCTATGTGTTCTATCATTTCGAAGATCCACCTCACTCATCTTTGAATACATATAACAATCCAGATCAACCAACCATGAGAACCCCATTACACCATGGCTATCTGGAAATGGCAAGGTTAGGCTGAAAACACTGTCACACATCAAAAAACCCATGCCATGATAGAAAAGAACTACATGTAATACCACGCATGCCAAATATATCAAGTAAAATAGACATGAAAGTCGATGCCTACCATGAACATTGTTGTAGGTTCTTGATCCTGCCTTTCCCTGATTGCTCCTTGCTTCCTCTCGCGTTCTTTTCCTTTCTTGCTCCAATGCCAAAGTGTTCCAAGAAAAACTCTAAGTATCCAAGAGTATGAGAGAGAGATAATAATGAGAGTGCTCCCAAAATGAATTGACAAAAGGTTACCAACTGATCCTCATAAGCCTTTTTACGAATGAGGCCTCTATTTTCTTCATTTTCCATTATTTTCCTTCATTTTTCTCCTCACATGCAACCTGTGACATTTCACCCCCATTTTCCCCTAATTTCCATTATTGTCATAAATAATTGTGCCAAAAATTCCATTTTCCCTTTCCAAAGCCTTAGCCATTTCTTTAGCCATAAACAACAAAATGAACACCCCTAGGATGTCTTTCCCAACACTCATCTTGGAATAAGTGTCCCATTCACCCGTGGTTATTGTTTTCAACTTTTATTACATGAAATTTTCACCAAGGCTGTTACAAGTTTAAAGCCAGAAATAAGAAGTTGCAAATAATATAATGACAAGATCATTCATTCATAAGAAAGGTTGGCAAGGGCACAGGAAAAACAAGGAGAGGTCAATGCAATTATCCTACATAGTTTTCTAGATTTGCAGAGACATGGACTACCGCGTATCAATGATGGACAGGAAGACGAAACTAATGGGGAATATGGAAGTAGGTCTCATGGTGGTCACCGGTTGGATAGAGATGACACGGTTAGAGATGAAAGGTTCTTGGATACATGTAATAGGAGATGTAGTGGACTTGGGTTCTACTCTGGTTATGGTTCAGATAGGTATCATGGTCATCATCGCTATCATCCTTATAGGATTAGTGACAGGGAATATTTTTCGGATGCGTTCAAGAAATCCAAGCCACCTACATTTGACAAAGAGCTAAGGAAGCCAGAAGATGCAAAGGCACGGTTGTGAAACATGTCTAAGATATTAGGATAGAGGAGTTGAGTTGGAATGAATTCAAGAGACTCTTCAACATGTACTTGTCCGACATGTACTATGACAGATAAAGAGTACACGACTAAATTCCTATAGTTTCTGAGGTGAATTTCGTATCTTAAGGATGAGAAAACCAAAGTTCAGATATTTATCAGTGGACTTCCATTAGTATTTAAGGATGAGATTGAGTATGATGAGCCTTGGTCACTAGAAGAATTCATTAGAAAGTTGAAGCACTTGTTTGAGAAATCGAAGCGAAAGACCAAGTCTAAGCAGTGCTGGAAAGGGAATGACAAAGCTAAAGGTAAATGTCCATTGAAGTGAACAAGGTCATAGGATGAAAGTGAGAAATAGAATGTTGTTCCTTACAAGAATTTTAATGTAGTTGAGAAGGGACATGGTTCGTAGCCTGGAGAATAATAGAATAGAGGTGATGGTAGGAAAAAATTGCAGTGTTGGATATGTGGTAAGGGGCTTATCAAGAAGGATTTTTTTTCATATCAATGTGGCAGGCCTCATATCTATAGTGCTCGGGACATGAAAATAGTTGGGGATATTGGGCATATTATTCCTTGAACCTATGCAACATTGGATAATAGGAAGGTAGATCACCATGCATCTATTTTGAGATGGAAGATAAGCTTTGTGATCAATTTGTTTCTATTTTGATTGAACCTGGATCTAATTATAGTTATGTTAACCTTGACCTGGTGGATAATGTGGTTTGATAAAAGAGGTGTATGCAGATTCTTGATTGGTGTAGTTGGCTACAGGTATACAGAAAAGAGTTCATCATTGGGTAAGAGCTTGTGCATTTTAGTTGAACGAAATTCCTACATCAACACATTTTAATGTACTTCTGTTAGAATTATACAATATGCTTCCGGGTATGGATTGGTTGTACCTTTAAAGGAATAAGGTGGATTGTTATTAAAAGGCTATTAAGTGCTTGGATGACAATGGAGAACAGAGAATCTTGCAGGGTAAGAAGAAACCAACATAAGTTAGAATAGTTACAACCATGCAGGCCAAGCGTAGTTGCAGGAAAGGGTGTGTATTATTTGCATTGCATGTTTCCAGTGATAAAGGTAAGGATGTTGAGGATGTAGAAGTCTTGAATAGGTATCTAATTTTACAATAGATTCAACATTCATTTACAGTAGAGATTTAAGAGTTACTTCCTCATAGAGAAGTGGAATTTTATGTTGAGTTTGTACCAGGGGCAACACTAACATCGAAGGCACCTTACAAGATGATCACTCCAGTGTTGGTTGAATTGAAGTTATAATTGAAGGAAATGCTTGACAAGGGATAGATTAGGCTAAGTCTGTCTCCTTGGGGTTCACCGATATTGTTCGTGAGGAAGAAGGATGGTACACTCAGGTCATGCATTGATTACAAGCAGTTGAACAAGATGAAAATTAAGAACAGGTACCCATTACCCAAGATTGATGACTTGTTTGACTAGTTGAAGCGAACAACGATGTTCTCAAAGATTGATTGATATTAGGATATCATCAAGTTTGCATCAAATAAGAGGACATCTACAAGACTATTTTTTGGACCAATTATGGAAATTATGAGTTTTTTGCGATTCCTTTTGGGTTGACTAATGCTCCAACTACTTTCATTTGTTTTATGAATAGTGTGTTGTGTCCTTATCTTGACAAGTTTGTGATTTTATTCATTGATGATATATAGATATATTCTAAAAATCAGGAACATCATGCAAAACACTTAGAAATCGTCTTGAGATTGCTAGGAGAGCATTATTTGTATGTCAATATTAGTAAATTCAGTTGCTTTCAAACAAAGATACCTTACTTGGGACATGTTATTTTCTAGGATGGCATAATAGTGGATCCATAAAATATCAGAGCTATCATGGAATGGACAACTCCTAGGAATGTGGATGAGGCTAGATCATTCATGGGGTTAGAAGGTTACTACAAGAGGCTCATCAAGAACTCCTCACAAATTTCCTTTCCTATTACATCTTTGTAAAGGAAAGGAAAGAAATTTTAATGGATAGAAGAATGCGTAGCTGGTGTTGAGCAGTTGAAGTAGTTACTTACAAATGATTCGGTTCTAAAGATTATAGATCCAGATAAATAGCTCTTGGTGTGTATAGATGCTTGTAAGAGAGGACTTTGTGGATTCCTAATCCAGGAGGAATAAAGTGGTATGTTACAAGTCAAGGAAACTGAATGAGCACAAGAAGAACTGTGACACATGATCTTGAGTTGAAAACGATCATTCATGCATTGAAGATGTGGAGACACTATATCCTTAACAGGATGTTTATGTTGATGAGTGATCATAGTGGGTTGAGATACTTGTTTGACCAACCTAATATGAATTCCAGGAAAGCTAAATGGTTGGCCACACTTAGTGAATTTGACTTCAAGATCAGGTACATTAAGGAAAAGAAGAACAAGGTTGTATATTCTCTTATCAAAAGAGTGCAAGTAAATCACATTGCAACTATGAGTTCATATGGGAAAAATGTATAGGATCATATCTCATAGGCAGAACACCAGGGTGATAGGTATAGGGATCTTAGGAATGGGTTATAATAGCAGATTACATGTGAACATGATGTGGATTATCATCTCATGACATATTGTTTGGTTAGATTTAGGGACCTGATTTATGTCTTAGACAAAAGGGGGCTAAAGAAGCTTATCTTGGGGGAATTTCATTTTAATTCATATTCAGGTCATATGAGATAACATAAGACTTTGACAGTTGTGAAGAAATTCTACTATTAGCTGAATCTGAAGAAAGAGGTAGTTGAGTTCTTCACAAGGTGTTTGGATTGACAACAAGTTAAGGCAGAGTGCAAGCATCCAAGTGGTTTACTAAATCCTATTTTGCTTCCGGAATGGGAATGAGAGGTCATTTCCATGGAATTCATCATAGGTTTTCCGAAAACATCTAGACAACATGATTCCATCATGGTTGTGGTTGATAGGTTGACAAAGGTAGCTCATTTCATAGTAGTTAAGTCTACTTATTCATCTAGTGAGGTAGCTTAGATATTAATTAGGGACACTGTGAGATTGCATGATATTGCTAGGTAGATTGTATCTAATAGATAGCCTAAGTTCACTTCATGGTTTTGGAAGGAGTTATTTGCAGGTTTGGGTGCACAGTTGGCCTTCATTATAGCTTATCATTTGCAAACAGATGGAAAAACAGAGAGGGTCAATAGGATTCTGTAGGACATGTTGAGGATGTATGTTATGCACAAGCAGAGGAGGTGGGAGGACTATCTTCCACTAGTTTATTTTGCTTACAACAATGGGTATTAGGAGTCACTCAAGATGAGATTGTTTGAGGCACTCTGTAGGTAGAGTTGTAACACTCCCATTAGCTAGAGTGATTTAGTGAACATGTTATTGATAGGAACATACATGTTGCCAGGGATGGAACAGGAAATGCAGGTTACCAAGAAGAATCCAAAGGAAACACTGGATAGATAGAAGATTTATGAAAATTAACACATGAAATTTAAGTAGTTTCAGGTTGGGAAGCATGTGTACTTACACATCAATCATAAGAGAATATCCTTGAGGATTGGGTCATGTACTAAGTTGGGACCTTAATATTGTGGGCCTTTTGAGATACTTAAGAGGATTGGAGTAGAGAGATAGAGACTTTCACTACCTCTGACAGTGAAACTCCATGACGTTTTCCATGTTTCATTACTTAAAAAGTATGTAAAATATGTTGATCTTGTGATTGACTAGTCTGTGTCGCAGGTGGAACCAGAAGGAGAATTATAACTAGAACCTTAGTGCCTTTTGCAACAGAAACAATTTATGCTCTGGAACCGAGAGATCGAGCAAGTTAAAGTGAAATGGAAGCACTTTGGGCCTGATGAAGCTACATGGGAGATGGTTGATCAAATGTGGGCTATGTATCCTTCATTTCTTGTCGGTTGAGGCGAAGGAGTTTTGGTATATGTACATATTTATATATGGTTATTGTTGTAAATATCGTAATGAGGTGTGTTATAAAGCTCCAATAAGTGGTATGGATTTCCTGATGTCATGTTTATCGTGTTGGTTTTTCTTTCAACAAGTTCATTGTAAATATTGCATCAAGCTAAGTTATAAAGCTCAATGGGAAGTGTGTTTTGGTTTTCAATGGTTTGTTGGTCATAAGTTTCACAAAACACTAAGGATGGTGTTCCCTAAGGGAGAGGGGTTTATAATAACCTTGGGTTAAAATTTCATGTAATAAAGTTAATAAAGGTAAAAATAAGACCAAGGTTATGGGACATGTATTCCAAGCTGAATGTTGGGAAAAACATTCTAGTGGGTGTTCATTGGGTTATTATGGCTAAGGAAATTGGCTAAGGCAGTGTAAAAGGCAAAGAGGCACATAATTGACATTTTATTTATGATAATAAAGGAAAATAGGAGAAAAGGGAGATGAAAGGTCACAAATTTTCATGAGAGGAAAATTGAAAGAAAAATAGAGGAAATTGAAGAAAATATGGGCTTCATTGATAAAAAGTATTTTGAGGATCAGTTCATAGCTTTTGTTGGTTTAACCTTTTGTCAATTCATTTTTGGAGCTCTCTCTATTCTCTCATACTTTGCACATTTAGGGCACCCTTAGAGCACTCTAGCATTCAAGGAAGGAATGCAAAGGAAGGACAAGAAAGAAAAGGAAAGAGGGGGACAATAAAATAAAAATTTTGATCAATTAGCTTCAACATGAATACTTACTAGTAACAGGTTGCATGTGTGATTTCCTAGCTAGTTTGTGAATGCATGGTACATGCATGCATGTATTTGGTTCTCTTGATGTTATTGACATGGGTTTTTCCAGGTGTGACAGTGGTTTCAACCTTCCCTTGTCATTTCCAAATAGCCATGGTGTGATCAGGTTCTTTCATTTGGTTGAGATTTGGATTGCTATATGGTTTTGGAACTAGGTGAGGTGGTATTAGGAAATTTCCAAAGGGCCTCGGAATCCCTTAACCAGTTTTGGCAAGATTGCAGTAAAGCTTGAGGATGGATATGGGAAAATTCCTCAAGGTATTACTGAAGAAATTCTAAGGCATCCAAGCTTGTTTTGGGCCTAGTAATCCCTTGATCAGTTTTGGAAGGATTGCGATAAATCTTGATTTTGTGTGTATTGGTTTTGGGCCTAGTAATCCCTTGAACAATTTTGGCGGGACTGTGGTAAAGCCTAAGGGTGGAGGTGGTTTAATCTCTCGGAAGCCCTGGTTGTTTTTGTCTTGAGTCCCACATTCATGCTTGGAATATGGCACAAGGGTGATTGGCTGAAAGAAATATTTCGTTTAGCTCAATATGTGGTTGGGTGGTACATGGAAGTCCCTGACTTGGTTGGTTTTTGCATACCTTAATTAGATCTCTTTCATTTTATATTTCATGATTAATTGTACTTTTTATCACACAACTTTGATGGCTATTCTTTCATGGTTAGTATTCTTGTTATATGTTGGTTATATGCATGGATTCATAGTAGGTTCCACCTATGGTTCTTGATATTTTTTTATTTTTTGATGAATGGTTAGTGAATGCACAAGTTAACAAATGTTATTGCATCTATTATGAGAGGGAATTATACCTTCTTGATGATTCTCAGATAATTATCAGATCCCTATGTGCAGATATGCATTCATGACCTATAGATTACATGTTCTCAATATGTTTGATGAAATGTCTGTCATGGTTAGGCTTGGTTAGTTCAATTGTTTATCAAAGTTGTGTAAGAATGACGTTGTCCTGATGTTATGTATCATTCTATAAAGTTCCACTAAGTTTTTGGCAGTGGTATGGAGGTTGTCCTAGAATCTAATCTCAGAATTTAGGACCGCACCCTCTGAACTGAAGAGTTTAGGTTATGCTTATTTGTGCAGTTGGAGACCCTCAGCCACATGGATGCCTTTGTTGGGTATGGAGCCTGATTATCTTCTATATTCAAAAGTACCGCCACATTGGACTCCAGTTCAAAATGGGGGCGGCAACGCCGCCCGTAAAATATTCGCTGCAGGGGGGGTCCAGGGGGGGGTGGCTGCGACC
>APFE030553187.1:28958-55612 GCA_000404065.3 Pinus taeda
ATATATATGAAATATTTTGAGTATTAATGAAAATAGAGAGTTTAAATATCTCTCAAAACTGAATGTAACTTTTTTTCCTTTTAGATTTAATTAAAAAAAGTGATAAAATAAAATTAAAATTAAATGTTTTGATCGTGAAATGAGTTATTGTTTGTGGGCATGTGGTATTGATAAGTCATTGTATCGACCCATGATATTGTGACAAGTCTATTTACAAGTTAATACTATTTATGGTAAGTGCGGTGAATATTTGTAGTTGAGAATCTTGTTATATTATAAGCATTAAATTTTATGTGCTTATTAATTAAATTTTATTATGGTTACAAACTCATTATTTTAATTTTGATAGTATGATCTTAATTTATAACTACTATTATAGTTATATATTTTAATGTATATATATATTATTATTTTTATTTATTAAAAATAATTCATAATTATGATTAAAGAAAAAATTAGGTAATATACAAAAATAGATTTTTATTATTTTATCACCTTTAAGAATTTATAATTAATTAAGCTAATATTTAAATATTTACACTCATTTACAGATAGTACAATATCTCTTTTATAATAAACTTTATATTACTTTTAACCTTTTATTATCTTTAATTAAAATGACATATAAATATTCAATACTACACCTTTCCCAATATACACACAAATATAATCCTAATCCGATCACAAAATACACCTAATCACTAGCTATCCTAAACCTCGTAGATCAAAAAAAAATTCTAATTTAAAACTAAAACATTATTAGTATTTTATTCTTACTCCTGTTGCACGCAAATTGACCCATAATCATATTGGAATCGACCGGTTTTATTATTATTATTAAATTTAATCAACATGGTTTATTATTATTAAATTTATGTAAGAGTTATAGTAGAATCAACTTATTCTTATAATCAAATTTGTCGCTTTTGCAATCAACTGACCACATTATTATTATTATTTCGAAATGTTTCCTACGCGTATACATAATTCATAATCCTCCCCCGATCATAGCACAAACGCGGCCATGAAAGAAACGAATTACGCGCTCCTCGTATTGCTGTTGGTATTGACATGGAACACTGTAGCATGTGAAGCCGGTTCCATAGATTATTTTTTAGTCTGGTATCATTTTATTTAATACAAATTAAAGTTTGTACAACTGTAAAATTAATAAATTTGGTCATCTGTTTAAGCAGTAGTCTCCCTGATATTTTTGGGAAATTTGAATTTGTTAAAACGGATTTTTGTTTTCAAATAAATTATTTAAAATATTAAATTTATTTATACATTTAAAAATCACAATTTGTTTAAAAATTGTTTAGTCAAATTTTAGCTAAAAATTCTAGAATTTAGAACAATCAAACAACACCATTGTTAGAAACTCAATTTCATTATTGATTGCGGATAGAGCAAATTCAAAATTTTGCTTGTTTATGTAGAAGAAGCTCAGAGATCTCTCCAAAGAAGGATTGATAATGAATAAATGAATGAAATTTTAACATCCAACTATAGTCTATGGGACCACCATCCTCTTCTAGCCTTAAGAACCACTTGGCCAGAGCGAGCTTCCCCAGCGTAGCATCCTTACTAGGTTTTCTCATCTTTCCTCTACTTGCTCCTTTCTCTTTGGGCGCCTTCTTCGACGCGAGGGTTTTAATTCTATCATCTCTCCTTAAGAAATCTATATTCTTCACCCAGAGAGGGTTCCAGGGGTTCCTCGAATCATCTCTAGTAGAATCCCTACCTATCTTGGGCACTTTCCCTAATCTTATAAAGAAAGACATCCTAATTCTTATGAGGTTCAGGGCTAGTAGAGAAACATACCGACTATCAAAGCTTGCTCCGTTGCTATCTTCGGGTTGCGTCATCGTTCCTCAACCACTTTTCTTCTCTCCTGCTCTCGTTCTCAACCTCTACATGTAACTACCTATTGTCTCTTTTCCTTTATGTTTTATTCCCCTTCCCATTCTGTCCTTTCACTTCTCTACCACTTGTGTATCGTATTTACTCACTACTCTATTCCCTACGTCATCACCTTGAGATGATGACCCTCCGTCCTTTCTCATGCTAGCTCTCATTAGCTCTCGCTTGCTCCCAGCTGCTCTTGCCACACATCCTCTTCCATCGTCTTGCCACTTGCTGGCGTCCTCCTGTCCACACTCCCGCTGGGCCCCGTGCCATCCTCGTTGTATTCCTTTCTCGGCTCCACCGACCTACTCTTAGGGTCTGCTCCTTCCCTGCCTTGTCCGTCCACTTGCCCTTCCCTGTCCTCTCTCTCCACTTCCCAAACTTATTCATGTCCTTACACTCGTGTGGACAATGCCTACCACTTCCCGGTCCCATCTCCGCTGACCCACCTTCTCCACATTGCTACACCTCGATCGAGGGAAACTGTTGTAATCTCTGAAAATACCAAAAATTATCATTTTTCCATGTGTAAATCCAAAATATCACATTCCATATTTACTACAAAAATGTTTGCAACAAGACACTATTCACATTAAAAGCTTCTTGACATTAAATATAATTTTTTTATCTATTTACCAAGTTGAGTGGGAAGGATAAAACAATTGAGTTTACTGATTTTAAAATATTTTTAATTTTAGTATACTATATAATAATATAATTTTAAAATTACGAAACGTATATAAATAACATCTTTATTATTAAATTTTATTTTAATGAAAATACAATAACTTATTTCTCTTTGAATTAAGGCATAGCTTTTTTATTAAAAATTACACAACAAAAGTAAATATTTTAAAAAGATAACGACCAAAAAACATATTTATTAAATATTACAAAACATGATATAATTTTTAGCATCTTTCATTTCCCTTGTCGTCATTAACAGGAAGCGTTTTTCATGGCTTCATACATTGTCTACCTATCAACCATCAAGTAGCTAAATATTTATTTAAACAAAAAAAAGCAATGTTATTCATCACTTCATATGGGAAGTTGACCGTATACTTATGAAGTAGCCAAATATTTTAATTAAAGATTCGCTGATTTTGCATATTTCTTCTACCGCCTTCTCATAAAGAATTTCCATATAACATTAATTTAGCAGTGGCCTGCCTTTCTTCAAAGAACTGTTTGATTGCTGGTTCTTTTCAAGGCTCTTGAAACAAATAAGAAATGTGATGTTGGTATTGGATTGGAATAACAAATTTCTAATTTATGTTTTTGGGTTAGATTAAATTAAGAATATATTAACTTTAAATATGATTTAATATAAGTTCAAAAGATAATTTCTGTAAATATTTTATAAATCTATATATTTAAATATTTAGGTATATATTTTAGTTTTATTAATTTTTAATTTATATTTGACTTATCATGAGTAAAAAAAAATCTTCATCTCAAAAATTTTCTTTTTTCTAACTAATAAATTTATACATTTTTATATAAAAAAAATATAAAAATTAATGGGGAATTTGAATAATGGTCATTTATTTAAATATAATTATATATACCGTGTTGGTGGGACAAAATGGACACTACGACACTTTTTACAACTCTGTCATATGCCAACTCAGAAGGCATCTACGCCAATTGGCAGGCCATAGGCTCTGTAATTAGTCTGAACAGAGGTGAAACTGACAGGTTTGGGCATAATTAGTGTGGATGTTGCACAAGTAACCGAGGAAGCATGCTCTTCTGCTCCAAAGGAAATGGTAGCCACAATGTGGATATGAGGGATTCAAATTATTCCACATACACTAGATTCAGTTTGTTAAACCATCTGTATCTCCACCAAAACGATGGCATAGATTTTGATCTCACATCCGACCATTGTATGATTTTTAACAAAGGTGGTGGCTCTTGTTTTAACCACGACATCAGCTCAGTGGCATCAGTTGACCAAAAAGTAGATCTGCCTAGAGATCTGTGCTAAAACAAAGGAAAAAAAAATTAGTGAAGGGTTCCTCCTACCATGAAAGTGAGGTTATTATCTTAAATCCAGAGATTTTCGCTATTTTTGTGAGACCACTATAAGGGATATTTTTGCATGTACCTCAAAACCATAAACCCCATGGCCTCACTTATAGTTAGGATACAAAATTGGATGAGAATCCTATATGGCAATAGTTGCTCCTATATGGAGGTAGGCATCTTCAAGATCTAAAATCTCTCATCAAGCATGACATAACTAAGGAGACCTTGATTCATTTAATGTCAAGGCTAAGAGGCGGAGTTAAAGGTTGGGGTGCATCCTCTTCCTCCCAATCCAAATATTTCAAGGACACCCTCAAGCCAAGACCTATATAGGCAATAACTAAAGAGATCTTACAGACAACCTACATTGTGGATCTGGTGGAAAACATCCCAACCATTAAAGTGGTCATCTTCAAATTGAGAATGCTTACATGGATTAATCGATGCATTCCATCATCTATGAATTTGATAGGTTATGGCCCAGGCATCTGTGCTTTAGGAAAGGGTGCATCAGAGTTGGCCCCCTATACATAATTTGTTTTTGCTCAAAAGGGTTTTTGGTTGTGTATTGTAAATATCTAGGATTAATCGATGCATGCCACCATCTGTGGATTTGGATTTGATGGGTTATGGCCTAGGCATCTGCGCTCTAGGGATGGGTGCAGCAGAGTTGGTCCCCATATACATAATTGTTTTTTAGCTCAAAAGTATTGTAAAGATATAAAAATTATCAGAAGGTTTTTGATGAAGGGCCTTGGTTTTGGGGTTGTGTTGGCATTTTTTCATAAATTGGTTTGTTAGTTTTAACCCTCTCTCTATGCCAACTATGGTTACTCCAATCTAGGTAAGACTCCTAAATTTTCCCCTTCCTTTGGAGATCTTAGTTGATTTGGGCAACTCACTCAGTCATTTCATTAAATTAGACACGAAAGGCTTGAGAAGGGTATTGTGACCTTTTCCTAAATATGTGTTGAAATCAATCTCAACAAAGGATTCTTAGAAAACATTATCCTTGAGTGGAATGTCATTAACTATTCACAGCTAATGGGCTACAAAAATACAACATTTCGTTGTGGGATCTGCTAACAACTTGGTAACCTCCAAAATGTCTCTATGATGTAGGCTTGGTTAGAATCTTATCAACATCCCTTCTTCATTTTGAATTTGACAAACACTTCCATACAACCCACCATGGGAAATAGATTCCATTTTATGCCCAAACCTACCTTTCCCAAACTTTTAGTGGGAGAAACTACAAGGGTAAAATACAAACCCTTTAATAAAACCACCGATTTCAATTCTTATCATCATACACTTGGAATCATGACTGTGGATCATGATACTATATACGAGCATGGAGAGAACATTACATTTTTATTTATCGCGGGTCTATTCTATCTCGTAGCCCCATTTCCTTACTATCAAACTAGTGAAAAAAAACTTTGTAATCAATTTTACTTCTCGACACTTACACTTCACAATTGAATGCAACCTTACCTTGTGACCTGGGTCCTTTCTCTTTTAACTTGTCACTTCTACAGGTCATCCCAATGCTCTCCTTATTAGTTAGATACCACATCCAACCGGTCCTCATCATCCTAATCTTTCCAATAATGTGCATAAGGAAATCATCTGGGAGATGAAATCCGGGGGATAGGAATTGTTCCTATCAAATGTTATTTCCCTGGTTCACATCAACAATTGTCCCTGGCCCTTTTTAAAAGCATGCACACCTCGTCCTTCTGAGAGGGGTTAACACTCCTTCATGACCTACTTTTTAGTCACACTCAATAAAGAAGCTCCACATCACTGCCCTCTACATCTTGTCTCGCCACTTGCATCATCCTTACATTCTTCTTTGTGTGCTACTCTTTGTTCATCTGGGAGAAGACTCATACAAGACGTCACTAGAAACTTTTATAGACTATTCATTTTGAAAACTTCTTGCTCCAATAAGACGACTCCACTTCACCCTGGGCCCTTACACATCACTAAAATTCACACATCATCCTGGTGTTTAATCATCCCAAGATTTTTGTTAGTTGCACACTTCTCTAATCACTCGGGTAACAGACTTTGGGAGATGTAGATATTTCTTGTCAATTATCCATCTTAATCTATGTTGGACGATAGAGTCCCTCAGACTTCATAAACTAAACCTCACCTTTGTTCTTACCTCGACCCTTCTGTTTATAATTCTCTTTCTCTCGTTCATCTTTTTTCCACTATGATCGCCATGTTTCCATTGTGGTTACTATGATTGCTTTGTTGTGCAACATTTATTTATTTGGAGTGTTGATACCATGTAGTGATCAACAATAAATTAAGACCTTCCTCAACTGTAAATAGAAGGATTTTAGTCCCCTATATATAAATTCTAGCACACTCTTGCCAAGCAATTTTTCAAAATAAATTCTAACATTGGATTACCAATATCTGCATATTTCTTACGCATTCACTCTAGGTGCAATCCCTCCTAAGCTTTGATTCACCTGCAATCCTTTTAATTCACACTTTTGACATAATATAGAGGGCTCAAATCAGCATATTAACAAAGGATTCATGCAATCCTTTTACACTCGAGTAGAGTGACTAATTAATTAATACTCACAGACTCTATACATAATAGTTATATACAAGGCATTTTAGCCTTTCAATCCCGATGTACAATAAAATTGGCCCTTTTCTCTTTTTGGCCATGCTTGGCCTTATTATGCCAATCCTTTTGATACTCCTCTTGACACTTGTATATACCCTTTTTCTCTCAGTTTACTTAATTATACAAAAAAATAATTCTAAACTACAATAAGTTCACATCCATGAAATCCTTAACAAAACTATACTCTAGGATTCTCTAGATCCATCTATCCTCGAAGAAATCTAAATAACTTTAAAATCTATCTAACGCACTCAATATTCATGAGATTACTCCTTAAAAGAAAATCTACTTACAACACCCTCACTCTTATATACAATATTTCTAGATTTCCTCAAAAACATAGGAAATACAAATAATTTAAGTAATTACACTCAATTAGGGAACCAACTCCCTTGGAAAATGAAAGACCCCTAAGTTTAGTCAAATGTATTTTGACTTGGAGGTAAGATGCTCCTGCATCATATTCCTAATGTGAAAAAAAATCATGGTCTCCTGGCCATGTGCTTCCATATGTTGATGAAAATCTTCTTGGGTCCCAAAATTTAGTTTGTATATGCATATTTGTTATGTTGCCTTTGGTTCTCGAGGCTTCCACACTATATGTTGTGGTTTCTCATTTTCTTTGTTGATGCAAAGTTCTTGAGTCTGCTACATTTCCTTATTTTTTTTCCTCCTCTGTTTAGCTGAGAAAATCGGATCGAGGCTGGGGGTATAAGATGGGAAACCACCCATGGAAAACCACTTTGAATTCTAGGAACCTAGAACTGGGGGTAACGTGGGATCACTACATAACTCGTGGGGCTGAGCCTAGTGGGGCACACAAACTTAGGTTGATGTGGAAAGCGCCATGGTGACCTAGTAATGGCTTCATGGATGCCATGTATCAGACATGGGTTATCTGGAACTTCTTGTGGTGACATGGAAAATCCATGCATGGGTGCCACATGGATGCCACTACATGGTAGCCCAATGCTGATGTGGACTTATCTTATTGGTCTTTAAGGGAAAATAACTTTTAATCCAAGATTCAAATTGAGATAAATTTGTATCGCCAAAAAGATCTTGATGAGTTGGATATGATAGTTGTATCAAAATTCAATTCCACAAATTTTGAGAAAGAGGGATTATTGTAACCCCATCCCCATAACAGATTTTGGAGGTCGGATTAATTATATAGTAACACCTTCCACAACCTCTGTTATCACAATGGGGTGGGAGGGACTATTATATTTTTTAGAAAAATTGTAGGTCACATAATTCATATTTACTGAAGAGGTCTGAGGATAAACATTGACATTGACACTCAATTATATGTTTTGGAAAAGGGATTACTCCTTTTTTTTTTTTTTTTTTTTTTTTTTTTTTTCCTGGAGAAAAATTATAAATTTGTTCAACCTAAAAAAAAGGAACAAAATTACATTTTGTAGACATTTAAAAGCATTTGATCATGTTAGTGTTTCAACCAATGCACAAAAAGAAGAAACTATCAAAACAATTTACATAAATTTGTTAGGGCTAAGTGTTATAAAAAATCGCTTTTTTCTCCAATTTTCGCCGAACTCCTTGATTGGGAGCGGTTGTTAATATTTCCAATTGATTTCCATATGCCTTTTGGGGGATTTCTTTGTTTGAGCCTGAGCTCTTAGACACATGGGTTCTCTTTATTCCCTCAAATTCCTTTTTAGTGGGTTTTTCCTCTTTCTGTTGTTTTGAATCTATGATCTCTACGGGTTCAATACCATTTTGGATAAGAGTCACTATTCCTTAATGATCATCCACTCTGCTATTTGATTGGCTTCCATGTTGTGTATGTGCTTCTGTATTTGGAATATTTACCTCATGCTCTTCTTTTTCGGCTTTTGAAGTGTCAGGAAATTGCCATCCCCATAGGTTAGGCGCCCACCTATTTTTCCTTTTGGGGTCTTTTTTGCTTATGGGTAGGTATTCTACAAGTGATATGTTTGAGAACAAGTTTGACATCTGAATGTTGTGTTCTCATAATATAACACTTATGTCCACTAAAATTTTTCATGTTTTAAAATAAGACGATTAGAGAGAGCTTTGCTAACATCAATCTCTACAAATATCTCGCAAAATGTTAAGATTCATTTTATTGTTCTACCTAGATCCATTTTTTTAATTTTCCCAAAGTATTTCTGATATCCTCTGAGACTTTATGGTGTTAGAAAGAAAGAGGGAGGTTTGAAAACCTCACCAAAAACCAACATCATTATTACCACCATGCATATTGTATCAAACTCTACGAAAAATGGGGTAACAAAAATCATATATCTACCCCAAAACCATGGCCCTTCATTTATAACTTTTTCGATATCCTGTTGTGTATCAAATTTCACTATGAAGAAGCCTTTAGAGCATAAGTAGAGATCACAATTTGTTGTCCAAGAAGAGTTCACCCACTGAAATAAGTCTTTAGGTCTCAGCTAGAAACCATTAAACCAACATGCTAGTGCCTTCAATTGTAGAACAACAAACTATGAATTTACCTTTGGTGTTTTTACGGCATAGTTTTTACCTTGTCCATTTACTCAAAAATGTAAGGTCCTGTCAAATTTTGAATCTTATTCGCTGGAGCAACAATTTTCCCTTTAAATGCATCCTTGAATGAGATAGATCCATTAAGGTTTCTAGGATTTTCATTATGGTTTATAAAGGTTGTAGACCCCCCTCCATCCCCCTCCATCCCTCTCCACCTGCATCCTCAGATTTAAAATTATGGTATAATCCTTTTCCACGCCATAATATTTCATATGGAGAGAGTCCCAAAGCACTTTTCCTTTGTATACCAAAACTTGATGTGTTAGTGGTAAAAGATCCAATCATTTTGGATGCTTTGCTTTAGTTGTTCCACTAGATCTAGCCCTAGATCTAATGAATTGTGACCTTCCCATTTAAATTCTTGACAAATACTTGGTATTCTTCTCTTTATTTCTGGATTTTATCCATATCTAGATCTAAATTCCAGAGAGAAGATACACATATAACTTGATTTAGAGGTAGGATACCTTCACTGGGATCTAATCGAATATTGGGTCTAAGGAGTGAAATCCTGATATTAGGAAAAATATCGTGCACAAAGAAAATCAAATTCTTCCAATCAATTCAGATCTAGAAGGGAGAGCCAATTCCTCATGTGTGATTAAGTCTCTCTTGTTTGAATTTCATGTCTCCTCCTCAATTCGACTTTCCATTATTCCAAATCTCACATTCCTTTTCAGATCACTTATGCATATAATTTCGTGAATTCATTTTCCTTTCAACTCTTCAACCTTCTCAATAAACCCTGGAACATGCTGCATACTGCAAATGGGAGTGAAATCCTCGAGGATGCCGAAGAGAATAATATTCTTCCCAACGACCAAAGACTAGACAGAAACTTGCCCAAGAGATTACACATTGCTAGAAGAAGAAATTTTAAAAAGTTTGTAATAGAAGGGGACTTAAAAGAAATTATTCAGATCATTAGAAAACTCCAATATGGTTCACACCCTTCTAAAGTCTCAAGCAGTTAGAGACTTCGTAGGAGTTAGCGAGAGTAGCAAATATTTTAGAAGGATTTTAGAAGGAATCACTACTCTTGTTCTATACCATGTTAGGAGAAATGGAAATAGGTTTCTAGAAAAATCACCTAATAAAAGGATCAACTTTAAAATTGATACCTTGGACCAAAGTTGAACTCCATAAATTCTAGACTCTCTAAGAAGTATATGTTAAGAGATTGCAAACGAAGCTCTTTTCCCCCATAATGGGTGCCACAACACGAGATTTATCTACGTCATATTTTGGATAAAATGAAGAAGATGGATAACAACATTTTAGTCTTGCCTAATAATATGATAGACATCACCTTCACTCCATTAAAGGAATACAAGGACTCACAACAACCAATCCAAGTGCACTCTATTTCCAAATAACATATCACAACCAATCCAAATGCACTCTATTTCCAGATGACATGATCACGCGAACCTACATTTCTATTATTATTTTTTATAGTTGCGATGGTATATTTCTAATTGTTAACATCTAAAAATATATTTTCATTATTATGATTCTACTTTAAATGATAAATTTATAGCATTGACAATATACAATGTTAAGACTCTGTTACTCATCTAGTTTCCCATGTAACATATGAGTAGCTACGAATATATTGTTGGACACCTAATCCTCAATGGGTTAGTGTGGAAGCCGAATGGACAAAAGGAGTCCAAGAGACCTTGGGATGTGAATCCCAACGGTCACATAATGTACTATAAATGTATATCATTTGTCAATAAAAATCGTATTGCATGTTTTATCTTTCATATCTCTCTTGCTGTCCATGTGTGTTTAACATGGTATCAGAGCAGGCGTATTCCTACCCTCCATAATTATTTTTGAGCCATTTGTTTTATGGCCCTTATGTGTATGTGCATATCATTTCATGAATATTTTCTCATGAATATTTCTTCAGCACAATTTTAGCTACAACCTGATTATACTGCTGCTGGTGTCTGTTGTCCATAAAATTTGCTGCCCCTCTGTCTAACTGTTCAGTTCTCTGACTGTCATAAACATTTCAAAAAGGGAATTTTTTGCACCTGCGCCTCCATTGATTATTCTGTGCTCAGATCTGAAATAATCTGCCTCTGCCTTATTCCAGTGCTGCCTCATAATGCATCTTTCCATTCTCAGAAGCGTTGTACGTTAAATTTTTTCATGAATAGCGTTGGTTCATGACTGAAAATGCTGAGTGGTGTATGATGAATCTCACTATTGAATGATGAGCCATTTTGATGAACGCCCAGAATCCGCTCCTGTTGAATGCGTTTGAATGCGTGTGATAAGTATGGCTAAAAGCGACTTATTTCTGTTACGTTCTGAATTCGGGATTATGATCAGGAATTGTGGTACTTACAATTTACAGCATTGATGGGAAACTGTGGAGTTTTGTAAGCTTTGGCAAGGTATTTGGGCGGGATACATCATCAGGTCTCCAAGCCCTGCCACTACCACAACGAAGAGACCTGTTTGCCATGTTTGTGGACTTAATTTTATACTCTGGTTTGAGAATCCCGTCCTCAATGGAGAAGGAAGATTTATTATTTTCAGATGAGCCATGATTGGAAATGGATGGAATTTCTTCTTTTATAGTTTTGAAAGAAGAGTCTTCTATATTGAGGGCATCAGCTGCAGCCTCCCAATCATCTTCAACATCCGAGGGACTCTCATGTTCTTCTTCCTGACTGCTATCGGGTGCTTGGATTTTACTATTAACCTCTCCCAAGCTACATCCCTCATTATCTTCTTCTTCTTCTTCCACTGAGGCTTTCGATCTTCTGGAATCCATATCCGAAAAACTTCTTCTCGGCATTTCCATTTGTGTATTATTACTGTTATTATTATTATTAACAATATCTTCCCTCAAATTTACATGATCCCCACTCGTTCCATTTTGCTGCTGTTGCCCAACTATCTTATTCTTGCCTTGAGACAACCATTGCTCTCGTCGGGCATCCAACTTGCACTGTTTCAACTTGGCTTGTCTGTTTACCTTTTTTCTTCTTGCAAGAATCCTTGGGAGTCCCTGACCCTAGCTTGGGTAGACCTGATTCAGCCTGGCTGTCACAGGTGGATCGGGGATCTGCCTCCGAGGGTACCATTCCAGAACATTCCGGCACCATTTTTTAATATTTAAAAAGCCCTTCAAAAGCGTAATTGGAGAATCTGCGGCCTCTTTCTGATGATCCTGGGACCATTCCTCTGAGGTTTGGCAGGCACCCAGACGGATTTCATCGATACTCGAATGGAATTCAAGGGGAAAAAAATGCTCCACGTCTCAATAGCTGCCTGGACAGATAATCGAATGCAACAATTGCTATGTTGTGGATGTTTGTGAGTGCACCTGAATATTGAATTAAGAGGTGATATTCTTGATTAATGGACAACTTTAGTTTGAAGTCCATTGAGTAGCAGAATTTGACAATTTGAAGTAAAGCGGTGGCTTTTGAATATTTGAAGAAGGGTCATTGAATTCTTTAATATGGGTGTATGCTGTAGTGACATCAATTATGGTTTGCCTATTTCATTTGTTGGAAGGCTTTACTAGATTCAGGTTGTTAGAGATGAGTAGTGATTTGGGTGTTGTATTGTGTGATGATGACGACACAATTGGTATGGAAATAAGTCGAAGATGAGAGCATGTTTTTCAGGGTATTATATCAGGTTATGTTTCTGGGTGTGATAAATGTGCGCCCTACGCCAGTTGTTATGTCATATAAATAACAGTGCTATAGATTGACAGAAATTAAAAACAAGGTACTGAAAATACCAGTTGTGCCTTGTGGGTGAGGAAGGATTAGCTCCAGTTGAGGTTCTCATGAACAGGACATGAATTCAATTTTTTAAACAGGTTGAGGTAGCATTTATTTATGTCTTTACATGTACCATTTTGCATTGGGAATCTACCTTTTGAGTTTCTCTCCAATAGTTTAAGCTCACTATTTTTAGCCAAATTTTTAAGTGGTATATGTTGAAAGTTGGTCTTAGCGGTTGCTCCAAAGCCTACCATTAAGGCTTGATATTGTTTGTAGAAGAAGATATTGCATAATTTCTCACACTCTTTATTTTCCCACTGCTAAGAAAAATGGCTAAGCTTGAAAGAATATTAGAGTTATTGAGAACTCTAATCGTATCCACTGCTGACAGCGCAATCATAATCAATAAAGACATTATTGCTGACATTCACAAATGTATACAAAATGCACAAGAAAATATAGAGTTTTTGTAGCTTGAGACAAAACTAAAGCAAGAAGAATTACACAAGTGGAGTCATCATTCTGAACCTGTTTCTGTTCAGAAGATTGAAACAGACTCCCATAAACAGAAAGACAATAATGTTACAATTCATTCAGATAAAGCAGCAGTTGTACATGCAGATTCATAAACTCAATCTGCACTTCCCAAGTCCATCATCAGACCTTGGGAACAGCTTGTCCACAACAAGCACAGAACTGGTCTTGGATATGACAAGGACTCGTCCTTTCATATTCCAGACTATGCCAAGCCCATTCAGTTTTAGAGTGTTGGATTCATTCATGACAGTTCACCTGCTCCTTATGACAGTTCAACTCCAACTATTCCAGACTCTGCCCCTCTTCCACAACAACAACAACAACAACGGTTTGTAAAATTCCAACACTGTGACCGAGTTGGCCATATGAAAGATCACTATTTTGATCTTCATCCATGTAAGCACTGTCATAAAACTAGCCATTCTTCACACAGATGCTTCAAAAACAAACGTCCTACAAGAACAAAGATTCATTTTGGATGGATCGCTTCTTGGCAATGGGCATCAACAGCCAAGAAGATATTCCAAACACATGTTAGAACTTGTTCCAGAATATTGAACAGTGTTGCAGTTGAGTTTTCTCCATCTTCTCACCTTGTATCTAACAGGGGGGGAAATAATGGTCATCTACAAGCTTCAAAGCCACATCAAGCGAGCCTGAGCCACAACCTGCCACACCAGTTTTAGAGATGTAGCCAGAGACAAAGATGCCCGTAAACATGCCTTCAGTTGGCAATCTGGGACACTTCCTCTAGCAGAATACTTCAACTTCTTGCCAGTTTCGAAAGAATTCCGGGGACAAAATTGAGAACACTTACTCTAGCAGAAGACTCCAGCTTCTTGCCAGTTTTGGAAGAGTTCCAAGAATTGCATTAAGCATTCCAGAGTTGTTGGTCATCCTTAAACCATCACAGGATGAGACTTCCCTTTTTCAGGTTGAAGTTCTCCCTTTTATGCGGGGTGAGACCTCTCTTTCATGGTTGAAGGTTTCCCTCTCCAAAACAATAGGAGCACTTCCTCTAGCAGAAGACTTCAGCTTCTTGCTAGTTTTGGAAGAGTTCCGGGAACTACACTAAGCGTTCCAGTGTTGGTGGTCATCCTTAAACCACCGCCCTTTATACCAACATGTCAGAGAGCACATTCAGCCTAGTGCTGCCATGTATTTTTGCACATTTTGTATTACAGCTCTCTTCTTGGACTCATACATAACCCTTCAGATTAAGGGGGGGGAATGTTGGACACCTAATCCTCAATGGGTTAGTGTGAAATCCGAATGGACAAAAGGAGTCCAAGAGACCTTGGGATGTGAATCCTAACGGTCACATAATGTACTATAAATGTATATCATTTGTCAATAAAAATCGTATTGCATATTTTATCTTTCATATCTCTCTTGTTGTCCATGTGTGTTTAACATATATCCTTCTATATAGAAATTAATATCAAGAGACTACATAACATTATATATATATATATATATAATATATATATATATATATATATAATATATTATAATATTATATATAAAAATTATGATGATTGGCCTAACAATTTCCCTAATATTTTTTAATTATTTTATCAATTTATAATATAATGAAGAGTCATTTCGTTACAAAAATAAAATATATATAAAATAAAATTAAATTAAATTTTTGGTAAGTTGCATTACAATTCTAATTATTCAAATTACAATTATAAATATATAAGTAAGTTTAAAACCTTTAAAAAAATATTTTTTAATTAAAAAATATATAATCTCAAAATTAATATTACAAAATATATATATAATAATCACCTATTAAAAAATATTATAATAAAACATCAAATATCCAAATTTCAGTTAAATATATATATTTAAAAAATTTTGATATCTTTAATACTAATGACGAATAAATTAAATAAACGTACACTAATAAATGAACCAGCATAATAAGTAAACAGATATGAAACATATCAATATGAACATACACGCAGTTGCGAGGATGATATATACATTATAATATATTATGTACTTTGTGGAAAAGGACACTTTCAAAGTCTAATTTAATAATGAAAGCTGGTATAGGGGAGGGACACCATTACCTGTGTGCCTTCCCCACCACGTCGCCTGCCGCCACGTGAATCTGCCTGAAGTTAGTACGACATATGTCTGCTGTGGAGGTCCACGTGTTGGGCACCGTGTCATTGGGTTAAAACACCTTTCCGCGCCGTGTTGAGGGTTCATTACATGTCATTTGTGCGATGTTCATTTTTCCGTTTGTTTTTTTGTTTAGGTCCGATTGTTGGGCGAAGCCCTCCGCCGAAGATGGCACGGGACGGCCCTAGAACCTGCAGGCTTCGTCTGCTAACCAAGAGCTGATGTCTGCCATTGTTCAAGGTTACACGTTCATGGTTGGAACAAGGTTTCTGGCTTTCTTGTGGTTTTCCGCCTGGATTTTTTGGTCATTCTGGACTGCGGTGGTTCAGGGTTTCTTTGGTGGTGGTTTAATTTGTAGTTTTTGTTGTTTGGGGAGGAGCCAATTGCAATTTTAGTCAGTTCGAGGTCGAAGGTTTTTTTAACGGGTAATTGCAGGTTTTTCTATTTTTTGTTGGTTTTTTTGGTTTTTTTGTTGTCTAATGGCTTATTTCCAACTTGTTGCAGGTATGGCGAGCTGTGGAGAAGGTTTGGTGAAGGTGTGGCGAGCTCCGGAGAAGGTATGGCAAAGGTGTGGCGACTATCCATGGCTTTTATCCGGTAGGATTTTAATCCTACCGACTGTTTCTATGTGTTTTTCAACACAAAACACCTTATTGGAATTTTTGTTAACTTTTCATGGCAGGTTTTGAGGGTTTAAGGTTTTGCAGGTTAGGGGTTTAGGGTTTTGCAAGTTAGGGGTCTAGGGTTTAGTGTATTTAACTCATTTTGTTCTTTCTTTGGACTTTTGGTCTTTGAATTTAGATTTAAATGAGGGTTTTGTTCTTTCTTTGGTTTTCATTAAAACCTATGAATTTTCGACTGTCAATGGTGACATATCTCTATGTATAAGGTTTATGTTTTCTAACTGCGTTCTTTGTTTCTTTGTTCTCTAGCTTTGAATAATTTTGGAATCCCTGTATGCTTCTTATGATCCAAATAGAAAAGGACATTTGGGTTCAGATCACGCCCTTGCAAATATAGCATAATTTTTTGTTAATGTACACTGTGAAGGTTTTGGTGCCAAAATAGTTTATATGGAAAGGGGAATTTGGGTATAGATCATTGCCTGGCAAATATAGAAAATTTTCCCCATGCTGTTAAGATTTTGGTGTCAAATTGAGATAAATGGTTAACTTCATACTGATATAAGCTCTAATATTTAGAGATGAGCCAAGGTTTTTCTGTCAAATTGAGATAATGGTTAACTTCATACTGATATAAGCCCTAATCCTCAAAGATGAGCCAGGGTTTTTCGTTATTGTTATATGATCCCTTTCCATGTCCACCACTAACCTAGGCACTGGTTTTCCTTATCCCTCTTCATTCAAGCCTTGCCTCACGTCCCTTGCTAGCGCTGCATTCTGAAAGGCCAGGCCGATCAGAGTGACCCATCGTCTCACTTTATCAAAAGAATGGAGGGATCCCATGTTTTTGGTGAAATCAGGTAGGCCTGTAAACATGCTTCCCCTCATCAAAACTGGAGCCCAACGATACCCAAATTGAAAATATAAAACCATAAACTCCTTGAAAAAAGATAAATACTGAATATGTTTCTTCAGTAGTATGCATCTCACTGTCTTTTATTGAAAATGAGATTAACTCAGACAAATCATAGAAAAGCACACGTAAAAACCAGAGACAAAATATTGGTGGAAAAAGGCTGAAGCCTCATGCTTCTCTCTCACTTTCATTCATCAAAATAATTGATTATAGTGTTATAAATAAATAGATGAGAGACAGTGTTCTCAAGATAGTGCGTGCTATCTTAGACACTTTTGGTTGAGATAATTTCTCCTTTGGTTGAGATAATTTCTCACCAGACACACACCAATATAGGAGTTACCTAAACTAACTCCTATCTTAGAGGAACAACCCAAGAGTTAGGCAAAAATTCCTAACTTGGAATATTTAATTAATTTATTTATTTTTGGATTTATTATTGTTTTATGAGAGAGTCTAACATTCCCCCCCTCAATGATAAATCCAAAAATAAGAACGAGAACCATCTTCCAAGTTCTCATGTTGATCCTCAAAAACATTGCCTGAAAAACCGCCAAAACTGGATGCTAGAAAAAAAACTCAAATCTGAAGAGAACATGAATCATCTGCATGCATGATTCATCTCTGAATGTTGCTTGACAAATCCATCACGTGCCAAGCCGCAAAAGGATCCAACTGTCCTTTGTTTGAAAACAGCATCCGGTGTCCACTGACACAATTTGTCGATCGCCCACTGGCGAATTTGCTGATGCTCACTGCTGATGACAAATGCCCACTGGCTGCTTCATTGATGTTGTCAAGACTTTCAGTCTGACAACCACTTGTCAATTTCATTGACATTTTCCCCCCTTTGTCAGCTGAAAGGAGAGACAATCTTCTTCAAATTATATCTGAATTTTGAACTCCCCCCCATCAGGTGTAGGAGAGTGTCAATATTGTACTCCCTTGTTCAACTGCATTAGAGTACCATCATTGGTTCACTGCTGGCTGCACTATGTGTGATTGTAGTCGGTTGTAGAACTGAGACAATATTTTGACTGTCGAGGACCATTCCCAAGGATCGTTCCATTCATAATGTATCTTCAATCTGGCTGATTTTTGTTGGTTGCGACATTTTTCTGAGGAATGATTGGGCTTTCCACAATGGCAACAAGGATGGAGATCAAAACACTGATCTTCCATATGACCAGTTCTTTGACAATGAGAACATTTCGGTTGGACATCAACTTCAGGTTGCGTGCAATTTTGTTTGTCTACAACTTTTTCAAAACCTACTGAGGTGAGTGGTTCAAGAAATCCTGCACTCACGAACTTAATTGGCTTGGAATAATCTGGGATATGTAAGTTGGTGTCATCAGTGACATATCCTAAGCCTCGTCGATTCTTGTTATTTTGAATCTCTTGCCAGGGCTTGATGATGGGTTTGGAAGAAATTTGAATTTGATCATGAAAAACTTTGACACTTGAAGTTGTTTGGATGAGTGATTTGGAATCAACATCTTTATCTTCATCTGTATGGTTGAATGACTTGAAAGAAGCACTTTTTTGTTGCAGCTCATCTCTTTTTAGTTGCGACTCTAGTTGAAGAAATTCGATGTTTCATCTGTTTGTTGTAGATGCCATGAAAGATCAGCAAGAGTTTCTTTGCTGATGTGCACCATGTCTTCATCACTAGAGATGAGCAAACTGTGAAGAATGTGTAACAACTGAATATGTTGCGCCATCTGAACTTGCTTACTTGAAATCAGGCTCTCTTGTAGATGTCGTGCTTTGAACTGTTGCACTTGATTTTGTTACTTGGATGACAGGCTCGCTTGCTATGGGACTTGAATGGCACGCTCGCTTGATTTTTTGTTTATTGCACTTGCTAGGAAGACTTGCTAGAGTTGTAGAAATTTCTTGCTTAAACTCTGGAATTCACGCTCGCTTGATGATGATTGTGTTTGCATGAATGCTCACTTTCCTTATTTGATGACTTCACGCTCGCTTGATGTCAATTTCAACTTGCTTGATTGGTGTTAGAGTTGAACTTGTTTGGTTTCTTTGATGATCTTCACGCTGGCTTGCTTGAAAGTTTGAACCTTGTACAGTTTTGACACAAATTTCTTGAATGAATAGTCACGCTCGCTTGCAGGAGACGTGAACTTGTTGTTTGTTTCATTTGGAGTTAAAACTCATGGACTCACTTGATTGTGCTTTAAAGGAAGGGTGTCGAACACTGTCGAAAATGCACCCAAAAAAGCTTACAATGATTTCAATGATTCACTACAATGAATTCAATTTGACTCAATTCAAGACTTGGGTGTCAGTTTCAACCGAGAATGCACCCTTACAATTCAATCTGATTTGAGTTTGATTACAAGTTCAACAATGTTGATGTAAACTGTGCGTTGAAACGTTGAAGTTTACAAATTCATTAACTTGAATGTAGTGATGTAGACTTTGCTTTGAAATACTGGAGTTTGCAGATTCATGAACTTGATTGTATTGAGTGAATTTGTTTGTTGAGGTAGAATGTTGATGTTGAAAACTTTGATGAGTTGTTGTATGTGTGATCTTGATTATCCTTCCTTGAAGCTATTTTGTTACAAGTGTTGTGCTTGCTTTATGTATGCGATATTAGATGAAATTATTGATGTGTCACAACTAGACATAGATCAAAAAGCAAAAACATGAAGCCATAAAACACATGCGCCATCAAACACACACAGTGTACCTTAGATCCCCTTATTCAATTTCGGGCAGATCTAGGACACAATCACCACAAATAATATGTCTTTATTGAGTATTGAGATCATCAACCTTTCATCTTTTACAAAATTACCATGAAAGCGTTCTCAAACAATGAGAATTTGACACTCACAAATTTGGAAGAAAATGCGTTCAAAAACCTGACTCAACCTCCTACCCCAATGAGCCTTCCACTGAAAAAATTTATAACTCCAAAGATTTCAAAACATCACCTGTATTACTCCATGAAAAAGCTTTATTATCACACATATGTGATTTCCAATGTAAAAATCCCCACTTCACACTTATTACGCCCAAAAATAAAAAATAATTTATTGCATGTTGAAATATTACTCAACCATATTCCACTCCTTATCTCTCCAAAAACAAATTAATAAACAACTTTACCTTTTCCTTACCCAACTTGACTTATGCATTTAAATCCTCCAAAGCGTTTCTTTTACATATCACCAAGGACTATAAATATTTTATTACTGTAATGAAAAGTAATAAAATATATTTTCTTATGCCATTAAAACTTGTGCATCGCTTCATGTATAATGTTTATGAATAACTATGCATAGACCTTGAAGGAAGTGCTTCAATCTTATGTAGGTTTTCCTTTAACCTTGTTTTGTTTTAACCAAAATCTTTGGCCACCATGTATCATTCATGAAGCACATAAATATTTATAAAGAAAATTGTTTCAACTTTTGATAAGTAAAATCATTCTCTGCATTAAAATTACCTGAATTTTCACGCACCGATGCAGCTTCATAAGTCGATGTTTCAGTATCTTCAGGTATGTTTGAGCGAATTAGGCGTGCTTCCAGAACTGTTGTTCAATTTGATGAAGTTTTCCATTGGATTTGAGGTCGGAATTTGCAGTCCACGCAAAGCGTAATGTAGATGGATTTCTCGCTGCTAATAATATGGAGTTGGGGGAGATTATCAACATTCCGAAAGAGAGGCTTCAATCGTGGTCTCTCTTGTAGAGGACAACAGGACAGACAGACTTGAGACGGATGTAGGGATGGGCTATGCACTGTCGCAACTAAACTTCTCCTCCCAATTCAACAGTCGCCCACTGACAGGAAAAACGTGACAACAATAATTCTGCATGGGAGGAACCTGACAGCGATTACCTCCGTGGAAGACAAGGATATCTACTTGAGCTCTTTTAAAAGTCGTATGCAGGTGGAATATTACCCATATTGATATTGTCACAACAGCGATAGATAGTCAGCTGCTCGACATCGCACGCATGGGCAAACAATGGCCTTTCGGCCCTCCACGAAATAATATGGCTTCACGGGCTTCCAACTACATATATCAATCGGCCTCCGTTATGACACAACAACTTGTTCGAATAAGTTCATGGTTGGATTAAGGATTCTCGATATCGGCTACGTTGATCATGCAATGAAATACCTTTGTTCTGTCTATCAACTCTGATGTTTCTAAACGAATACCAAATCCCACACTGTAAGACTTTGCTAAAGTCGACACTAGCATAATCAGAATCTGAAGCTTCTGCCACATGTAAATTGCAGTGTCTTTGCCGCTAGTTTCAAAAATTCAAAAGCTCGAGATCAGTTCCTCTGAGTTTCAGAGAAAACCTATAGCTCAATACGGGTTCCAGCGCAGGCCAAAATACAATACAGAACCCTCACGTGTCCCTGCCAATCGATATGGCTCTGATACCACATAATAAAATGAGATTAACTTAGATAAATTACAAAAAAGCACACATAAAAACTAGAGACAAAATATTGGTGGAAAAAGGCTGAAGGCTCGTGCTTCTCTCTCACTTTCATACATCAAAATAATTGATTATAGTGTTACAAATAAATAGATGAGAGACAGTGTTCTCAAGATAGTGTGTGCTATCTTAGACACTTTTGGTTGAGATAATTTCTCCTTTGGTTGAGATAATTTCTCACCAGACACACATCAATATAGGAGTTACCTAAACTAACTCCTATCTTAGAGGAACAACCCAAGAGTTAGGCACAAATTCCTAACTTGGAATATTTAATTTATTTATTTATTTTTGGATTTATTATTGTTTTATGAGAGAGTCTAACATCTTTGTGTAGTTTCGGGTTAGGGATTGAAGATTTATGCACAAATATGTCTAAACTTATCACTCAACAACAACGAATTTAGATCTTTGGCCTTGTATTCAAATCTCAGTCCTTTGCTACTATTGCACAACGCATAAACCTCTGACTTCTGTATGTATTTGACCTTCCTTAGAATGTTCAAGACTATGCTAGATGAAACCCCCTTAGATAGATCAATACTCACAAGATGCTTCTAGTGACTTCGACCTTCCTTAGGATATCAATTCTATGTTGGTCGCAGACATAAGTTTAGAGATAGATCCAACAAAAACTTGATTGATGCATAAGAGGACCAAAAATTCCTCCTTGTCTATTAAATTTATGCTATTGCTCTCCCTGCAATTCCTATGTCCAGTCCTCTTTGTCCAGTTAGATTTTTGCTAAAAAGGAAAAAAGTTGTTCCTCGTGTGTAGACTTGCAAATCCAATTTATAAATTTATATAGGCAATGTCTTCGACAGAAATCCGCCTGAATAGCTTTTTCCAATGGATATACACAAGGAAAAACAAGTGAGGGTGTTTATCACTGAAAGGAAAAGAGATGTGCATAAAGAGTGCAGAATGAAAACAAACGCCTTTTCTATAAGATGCCTTCCCTTTGTAGAAGCAGTGCATTTTATCAAAAATAAAATATACAATAAGACAAGTGACACAGAGGAACAAATGGATTCTAGTCAAATCGAACAAGATAGTATAGAATATGGTAGAATTCCAAAACTTTTCATTATGGAAGTAAAATTTATACCTTGCAAGGAAGACATACAGAAAGCTTATCGTATAGAGATGGCAGAGAAAAACAAATGGAATGCTATCTCACCTTTAATTTTCTAACTATCTTCTATCCTGAGATAGTGAAAGATCCATTTCTTGACATCTGCTTATTTGTGGAAGATTTCAATATAGATTTGCTAATAAAAAGAGCATTGGTCACAAAGGCTAGTCAAATTGAAAAGTTGTTTTATACAATGTATATAAGATATACCTCAGTTCTCATGATTGATTCATTTAATTTCATTAATTTGGTAATTTCATGCAGGACATTCAAAAGATTAGGGGTTAAGCGAATTTGACGATACATTGCATATCCTAAAAGTATGTGTAATTCATTGAGAATTCTTAAACTTTATTCTTTATGACCTTGAGAATCTTGTAAGATTTCTACATTATAATAGACTATAGATGTTCCTTCTAAAATGGATTTTGGCTACAATGTCACACACATTATGAAATAAAACAACCTAGGTTGTAAGACAAAATGTTGTTGTGACAAGAAAGAGATACAAACCATCCAAAATCCACATCATAATGTGGTTAGAACCAAAAACATATGACACCCCTATTCTTTATGGCCCTGAGAATTTGCAGTGCCAAAACCCCCTGAGTTACCTTCTTGAGCCAGGTAGGTTGGCCTACCAGTCAAGGGTTGATTAGGAAATGGTTGATTGTTGCCATATGATTGATTCCAATTTTCAGCTTCCAACCATGGAGGTATTGAGTACCCATATCTCACATTTGCACTACTGACCCCTGCATTAAGTGGAGGTGTGTAATGAGCATACAGAGAATTGACACCAACTCTTGTAGGAACAAGGCAAGTGGGTAAACCCTCAATTTGATAGTGAGGCACTTGAATGTTTATGATATCTTGGAATAATGGTGTATTATCTACAATGGAGTCCAATAAGTTTGAAATAATCATGGTTTCATCAGCTATTCTTGTATCATTGATCATCCCTTGTTCCTTTTCAAGCATTTGTTGTGCCTTTCGTTTTTCCTTTTCTTTTCTTGCCATTTGTTTTTGTTAGTCCTTAACTTGCCTTGCTTTATCTCTTTCAATCCTTTCATATGCTCGACGTTGCCCTGCAAAAATCCTTGCTGCCTTCTTCTCCTTGACTAGATCCTTCTTTTTATGTTTTAATTCTATTGGCATTATGGCACATGTTTGGAGCTATGGCATAGGTGTTGTCCTTGATGGCAACCTTCTTTGGTAACGGATCTCAGTTCAGGCACTCAGAAAGTAGAAAAAGACATATACGCAGGTTCATCTAGATGAAGGCGCGTATACACGCGGGTTATACTTTACAAAAGCGCGTATATGTTGGTGATCATTCTTTTGGTCCATGGCAGTTAGATCTTGGAACTTGAACCTATGTTTTGGACCATGGCGTCTCGTTCAATTGTGTCGATCCATTGTTTTTGGGTTCATGGTATTGAAATGTTATGGTTTTCGGACCATGGTATTGGGGAAGGCCTAGGGCTATAAAAAGAGGAAGGAGATCTTGTGACAAAGCACCATCTGGATTATTATTGAAGATCTGGAAAAAGTGCCTAGAGCTGGTATATTGGATGGTGACGCAGATCTGGATCTGGAGGAAGGAGGAACCTTAGCACAAAAGGAAGGATAAGGTCTATTCATGGGTCATAATCTTTAAACCTAAATGATAGTATCTCTCTATGATTTTGATCTGCCTGATGTGGCGCTTATCTGATCTATAATCTGGGTTAATTAGTGATTAAATATCTGGAAGAGTGTGTTGTCCTTTATAGATCTGTACACAGGTTCGGTAAAGCGAAGGGGCGTATACACGCAGTTTAAGGGAAGTAAAGGCGTGTATACGCGGGTTGTTCCATACTCAAATGCGTATGCACGCAAGTTGCAGACTGTTGAAAAAACGTATATGAATTAAGCTGTGATCTAGCTGTTTCTGCTTATTGCTGCTGTGTTTTGGGTTCTGTTTCTGCTGTGTGGTTTCTGGTACAGTGTTCTGTGTACAACTATCAGTGAAGTATCTACTTGTTTTAGATCTAGTTGGTTGGTTGATTCTTGATGATTGTTTTATGTTCATGGATCTAGTTTGAAAATTGATGAAAAGTGGTCCCTGGAAGAAAGAGAAGGTTGTAGCCTTCTGTAGGCCAGCACCTACGTACTAGTATCTTGGCTAGTGCAAAATCTAAAGGGGGTTGTTGCTCCCTTCCAGGAGAAACTGGAGAACGAGAGAGAGTTGTAGCTCTCTGCAGGTTGCAGCCTGCGTACTGGTAAAAATACTACACCAGTACATTGTAAAAGAATTTTTCTAATTTAAAAAGAATATAGAGACGAATTGCAGCAGGTGGTTTTCACCCACATTGGGTTTCCACCTTATATCTTGTGTTCTTGTGTCTGATTGTCTTTCTGCTCTGTTTTACTGTCTCTTGATACTGTTATTGGATTCTGCATCACTGACTAACAATCATCATCAGAAAGATTAAGTAAAATAAAAGCATGTTCTGTATACGCGGGTTTTATTCTGCATAACTGCGTACATACGCAGGTTTATTAAATTGAAGTAGCATATATCAGTTGTTTTGAAAAAGAATAATTATCCTGATAATACTGATTCACCCCCCCTCTCAGTATTATTTTCAACAATTGGTATCAGAGCAGGTCCTTCTGAAGAAGCTTGATCGCTTGAAGGAAGATCCTTTATCATGAGCAACTACGAGAAGGAAGCATCTATCAGGCCACTGGTTTTTGATGGGACAAACTTCAATTATTGGAAAGTAAGAGTTACTGCCTATCTTCAATCTCTTGGTACAGAAGTTTGGAACATTGTAGAGACAGGCTATGCTTTTCCTTCAACTACTCCTACAGATGCAGACGAGAAAAAGAAGTATGAAACAAATGCAAAAGCAGTCAGTACACTATTAGGATGTATATCTCAAACTGAATTCATGAAGGTAATGCACTATAAATCCGCAAAAGAGATATGGGACAAAATTGTCACAAGCTATGAAGGAGATGAACAGGTAAATCGTGCCAAACTTTAAACTCTCAGGATTCAGTACGAGACTCTCCAGATGTATAATGATTAAAGTGTGGCTAACTATTTTCTTCGGGTAGATGAAATTGTTAATTGTATGAAAATTTTGGGTGAAGAAATAAAAGAGGCTATTGTGGTTGAAAAGGTTCTAAGATCATTGTCTCCCAAGTTTGAATCTAAAGTATCTGCAATAAAAGAAAAAGAAAATCTATGAATTCTGACTATGTCTCAGCTACATGGAATTCTAATTGCCTATGAGATGAGAAAGGGAGGTCCATCAGATAGAAGAGAAGCTGCTTTCAAGGCATCAGGCAAAGGAGATTATTATGAAGCAAGCCACGTTCCAGAAGAAGAGGAAGACGAAACAAACTTTGTCAGAAATATTCAAAGGGGTTCTGGAAGGTTCAGAGGTAAGTTGCCTTTTAAATGCTTTTCTTGTGGAAGAGTAGGTCATTATGCTGCAAAATGTCCTTATAAGGATAAAGGAAAGGAACCTGCTATATGGAACAAGAAACAGAGTGCAAGTAAGAAAAGCTACTACACTCATGAAGATAGTGATGGTCTGTCATACAGTGATGAAGATGAACGAGGTAATGAATATAAACTATTAATGGAATTTGAAGATGATGATTATATGGATGCTATAGATGTGGATTACTTTCATGAAGAAATTACTAAACTTAAGAGATGTATAGAAGAGAAGAATAATATCATTGATACTCTACAATTTCAAATTGATGAAAAGGAAAGACATCTTGAAAAATTAGAAGGTGAAATTGTTGGTCTTAGAAAAGAGATTGAGAAAACAAAAGCTATTAATCTTAAGTTTGTCAAAGGATCTGAAACTTGGGATGAGATTATCAATG